>ML778159.1:367451-395931 GCA_009831015.1 Picea engelmannii
TTGGGATCCACCAACTCTGAATCTGAAGTGATAACCTTCTTCAGATTGCTAACCATAGGTGTAGCCATTAGTATACAAGCCTCCATTCTGAATCTCCTCAACATCTCTAATGTGTAATTCCCTTGACCAAGGAAGATCTCTCCCAATATATGTTGTATCTCTAACCATAAGAAATAATGCATCAAGCCATTTTCCTTCATCTTGAAATTTGTTGCTAAATATGATTTGCCCCTTGCAATAATATCCTCTACACCCGCGCGAAGCAAATAATCCACGTGAAACACCAAGATGAGTGGATTAGACCCAACATGTATGAAGTACAAGTTAGATCCACCTCACTCGTGGTTAGGCCATACTTTTCAAGTATTTTTCAATCCTGTAATACCATGCCCTAGGTGCCTGTTTGAGTCTGTACAAGGATTTATCAATCCCACACACATGAAACTCCATCCCATGTGATGCAGGAGCATCGCCAACAACAAGCGAGTGCAGAGGCATAAGACAGTTGGGATGAGCGCAACGCATTTTTGCACATGTTGAAATGTTTTGAAATATTTTGAAAGACTAAGGAAGGAATATTAATGAAATAGTTAAGGAAGGCGTACGCGCATTTATGAATAAGTGATTGTAAATAGATCTTGAGAAATCTGCTCTCATCTGTCGATGTAAAGACATTTATGCCCAGTTAATGAAAGTAGGTAGATTTAAATTCCAGATTAGACAGTTTTAGGAGGTAGGAGGGAAAACCGACTATAGACACCCTCACCTTTGTATCATTGTAACATTATCATTATCAATGGTATCATTGAGCATAGAGTAGAAGGAGAGAACTGTAGCAGAGAGTTGAGAAGAAGAACCCATGTACAGAAGTTTGAATTAATGTAAAAAGCTTTGATTCAGATTCATGGTGCTATGATGCTTTCTGTGTATACATGTTGAATGATATGCTCATGGTTGTTTATTCTCTCTGTTATGCATTTGCTTTAATAGTGTGTGTATGTACGATTTCATGTTGAATGTTTGAAATCTGAGAGAGGGAGAGAGAATGAGTTTCAATTGTTTCTCAACTTGAGTGAGAGAAGTCCCTGCAAGGAATGCAGTGGAAGTGTCCGCAAGGAGTGCATTAACAAGGGTCCAGAGTTTATCTCTGAAAGCTCAGGAGGGATAATGTTGTTCTCATTCCCGCAGAAGTGCAAGTGAAGCACAGAAGCCGTGCAAGGTGTGCGCAGGCTGGTTGAAAGATTAGAATTTATCAACCAAGGGTGAATTGAAGGACTACTATTGCAGGGAGTGCACATACTTCTAAGTATTTGAAGGGTTGCCGCAAGGAGTGTGTGTAGGAGTCTTTTTGAAGACTCAAGTTTGCAAGAAAAATCAGGAGGGTTAGTACCTTTGAAGTAATCAAAGGAGAGACAGAGCAAAGTCATTTTACAGAAGTCAAGTTTCGGTGAAGAGAACACTGGTTCATTTCGTAGAAGTCTTCAAGGAAGGAAGGAACGATCGGAATTCCCCGTGGAGAATTTGCAAAGTTCTGAGAGCCGTTCGATCATGTAGAGGAGCAAGGGGAGTTACATCGAGTGTTTTCTAAATCATAAGCTCAGGAGAAATAGGGTCATTGGATCCAAGTCAATGAGGGCCATCGGATCTCTCGTGAACTTTCATTTTGGATTTCAGAGGTTTAAAGGGCAGAGAATTCATGTTAGAGATAGAGGACAGCAAAGCAGACAGGTGGCGTACTTGTCGCCAGACGAAGTCAAACCTTCGTTGACCGATTTCGGGGTTTCGCAGGTTGGAGAGTTGAGAGTTTTGCATCAGGATTCGCGAAATCATGAAGTCCAAAACTCTGAATCGGTGAGAAGTCTGTTGGGAAGCCAACATTTGCTGAACGTGTCAGGATTCGACATTTCGATACTTTTCGAAGACACGAGATCGGGGTTCTTTGTTTCAAGGTTCCCGAAATCGTGAAGCGCGATACGGCTATGGAGGAGGACGCAGCTAGACATTTCGACGAATCGATATTTTGGGTTTCGAAAATGGAAGGGTCAAGAAACTTGGCAAAAGGAGTCGCGGGGTCGCGAAATCTGAAGTTCCAAAATTACAAAAGGCGTGATCACATTGTGGGTCAGAGGATTTTAGTTGGTGCCTAGTGTTTGCTCATGGTGGCTCAATTCATAAGGACCTATGGAAAACACCATTGTATGTGTGTGGGATTCCCCAAGGAGGAATTGAAGAGTCAATTAGACTCAAAGGACAGATTTAGAGTGATCCTGCGCGGACCTCGACCCAAGGGTTCGGGGTTCTGCGCCAAAGTGGTATCAGAGCACAGAATAATTTCTTTGCTATTTGTAGCAGATAAAAGAGGAACATTTACAACCATGCCGCCAAGAAGAAGAGATAGGCCAATGCCTGATCTAGCAGTGGAAAGAGAAATGCGCGAACTACGTGCTAGGCTTGATGCCATGGAGACAACACAGAGGCCCACACTCGACGTTGGAGATATCAGCGAGGTTGACAGTGAAAATGAAGCTGGACATGAAGGAGAAGTTGCAGTTGAGGATGCTATGGATGAATGCCTATTCAGGGCTGTTGCAAGGATAGGTCCCAGAGAAAAAATGGACATTCCAGTATATGAAGGAAACCTGGATGTTGAAGAGCTTCAAGACTGGATCAGAACTCTGGATAAGTACTTCGACTATGAGGATGTCGAGGAAGACAAGAAGGTCAAACATGATGTCACAAGACTTAAAGGACATGCAACATTATCGTGGGATGAACTGTAGGATGATAGACGCTGCAAAGGCAAGCAGAAAATCAAGAGTTGGGATAGAATGGTTGCGAAAATGAAAGCAAAATTCATACCCAAGGATTATCAAATTACTCTGTTTCGGAGAATGCATAATTTGAGACAGAAGTTGATGTCAGTGAAATAATACACTGAAGAGTTCTACAAGATAAACATCAGAGCATTTCATCGGGAAAGCGATGATGAAAAGGTGGCCAGATATATAAATGGTCTAAGATATGACATTCAGGATGACATGAGCATGATGATCATTCAGAATGTGGAGGATGCTTATCAGATGGCTCTGAAGGCTAAAGAGAAGCTGAGCCGAAAGCAAGGTCAAAGAGGCTGAGGTAGAATTCAAGCCAGAGGCAAAACAGTTGCCCAAGATAGGACTCAAAAATCCAAAGAAGAGGGGAAGAAACCTCAAACTCAACCTGAGAGAGGAGGGAGCTCACAGGGAAGACAATATGCTGATGAAAACATTTTTCCTCGTACCAGAGGAAGAGGAAGAGGCAGAGGTGGTAAAGTGAAATGCTTTGTCTGTGGGAAAAGTAGACATAAATCCTATGAATGTCCAGATAGAAATAAAGAAGGAGGTGAAACTCACATTGCCAAAGCACAAGGACAGAATGTTCAGGCAGAAGATGCTGAGGGCGGAAGATCCTTGATGATGAGGAAAGTTCTCTTAACGCCAGAGAAGGAGGCAGAGAAACCATCCCAAAGGAACAGACTTTTTCGGATTGCTTGCAAGACCAAAGATAGGGTATGCAAAGTCATCGTGGACAGTGGTAGCACGGACAATCTCGTTTCTATAGAGATTGTGTTAAAGATGGAGCTAGAGACTATCGTACATCCAAGCCCATGAAAAGTTTCGTGGCTACAAAAAGGACATCAGGTAAATGTCACTAAACAATGTTTAGTTGAATTTAAAATAGGAGGATATAAGGATGAAATATTATGTGATGTCATTCCCATGGATGTTTGTCATCTATTGCTGGGTAGACCATGGCAATATGACAGAAATGTGATTCATGATGGGAGAAAGAACACATACACCCTGGAGAATAATGGGAGAACTCACATGTTGCTTCTGATTAAGGATAAAGAAACGAAACCAGAGGTGAGCAACACTGTACTTCTCATGAGTGGGAAGGAACTTCTTAATGAGGTTAAGAAGAAGGAAGACACACAATTTATTGTGGTCAGGAATCCTAGAATTGTTTTAACCAGTACAAGAGTGGATGATTCACCAGAGGAAATCCAGAAGTTGCTGGAAGAGTTTGCTGATATAGTAGTGGATGAACTACCTTGTTCGTTGCCACCGATCAGAAGTATAAGCCATCACATTGATCTTATACCTAGAGCTAGTTTACCAAACAAAGCAGTGTACAGATTGACGCCGCAGGAGAATGAAGAGGTCAAGAGACAAGTCCAAGACTTAATGGACAAAGGGTTGATTCAAGAAAGCTTGAGTCCATGCGTTGTTCCAACAGTGCTCAGCCCAAAGAAATATGGAAGCTGGAGGATGTGCACAAACTCGAGGGCAATCAATAAGATTACCATCATATACAGATTTCCATTGCCAAGGATGGATTATTTGATGGATTGCTTGAGTGGAGCAAAATATTTTTCAAAGATTGTTTTGAAAAGTAGTTATCATCAAATTCATATGAGAGAAGGTGACGAATGGAAGACAACATTCAAGATAAATGAAGGGCTGTATGAATGGCTTGTTATGCCATTTGGTTTAACAAATGCACCTAGTACTTTCATGAGATTGATGAATGAAGTCCTGAAAGAGTTTATCGGGAAATTTGTCATCGTATATCTTGATGATATATTGATTTTCAGTAAGACAGAAGTAGAGCACTTGAAGCATTTAGCTACAGTGATGAGAAGACTACAACAAGAGAAGTTGCTGATAAACGTGAAGAAATCGTCATTTATGAGGACATAACTCATTTATTTTGGTTTTGTTATCTCCGCAAATGAGCTGAAGATGGATCCAGATAAGGTAGAAGCGATTAAGAATTGGACATCGCCAATGAGTGTGTTTGAAGTTCGAAGCTTCCATGGATTGGCTAGTTTCTACAGAAAATTCATTCGAAATTTCAGTGGAGTTAGCACATCGATGATGGACACAGTGAAGAAAAGACACAAATATTTTCATTGGACAGAGGAAGCAGAGAAAAGTTTCAATCTACTAAAGAAGAAGATCACTGAACAACCGATTCTGTTTTTTCCAAACTTTAACAAGACGTTCCAGGTCAAGTGTGACACAAGTGGGTTTGTAATTGGAGTGGTCTTAAGCCAAGACGACAAACCGGTCGCATACTTCAGTGAGAAACTGAATGAAACAAAGATTAAGTACTCCACATATGACAAGGAATTCTATGCTGTCATACAAGCACTGAAGAAATGGAGACATTATTTGGTTCCTAAGGAGTTTGTTTTGTACAACGATAACCATGCTTTACAATTTGTGACTCGACAGGATAAGTTGAACCAAAAGCATGCTGAATGGGTTGAATTCATGACGAATTTTACTTTTGTAACCAAGCATATTTCTGGAACTGCTAACAAGGTTGTTGATGCTTTGAGCAGGAAATGTTTGCTTATGCAAGAATTCAGAGTCAAAACTTTGGGTTTTGATAATCTCAAAGAAATGTACAAAGATGATCCAGATTTTAAAGAGGCGTATGAGGCATCTGAGAATCCAATTCTCAGGGACAGAAGCCAGTGGAATGAATATATTATCCAGGATGGATTATTATTCAGGGGCAATCAATTGTGTATTCCAAAATGCTCCACGAGGGAGAATCTGCTGAAGGAAAAACATAGTGGAGGATTGGTCGGACACTTCGGTCATGATAAAACGTTCTCGAAATTAAATGGCTCATATTTTTGGCCAGGGATGAGGACAGATGTCAAAAGATTTGTGGACAGATGTAGAATTTGTCAGCACACAAAAGGAAAAAGGCAAAACATAGGGTTATACCATCCATTACCCATACCAGAGAGGCTGTGGGATGCAGTGAGCATGGATTTCATATTGGGACTGCCAAGGACACAAAGAGGATTTGATTCAATATTTGTAGTGGTAGACAGATTTTCAAAGATGGCACATTTCATACCATGCCATAAAAGCAACGACGTGACTCATATTGCGAACTTGTTTTTCAAGGAAGTCGTCAGACTTCATGGTTTACCAAGAAGTATAGTTTCAGATCGAGACACCAAGTTCGTGGGACATTTCTGGAGGACTTTATGGAAGAAGCTAGGGACAAATTTGTCATTTAGCTCAGCTTATCATCCTCAGACTGATGGGCAAACAAAAGTTGTGAATAGGAGCTTGGGAGATTTGCTAAGGAGACTAGTGACTAAACACCACACTCAGTGGGATCACATTCTGCCACAGGTGGAATTTTCTTATAATGATTTGATCAATAGAAGCACAAGGTGGAGTCCATTCCAAATTGTATATGGAATGCAGTCGAGGGGAGTTTCTGAATTAAAATATTTGGAACAAGATGAATTCAGGAGTGCTAGTGCAGAGGATTTTGCAGAAGCAATGAAGGAACTTCACAGCCAAGTGAGGGAACGGTTGCAAAATTTGAGTCAAGAGTACAAGTGCAAAGCAGATTAACACAGGCAAGAACTTCAATTTGAAGTTGGCGATCTAGTTCTGGCACATCTAAGGAAAGAAAGGTTCCCAAGGGGAACATACAATAAATTGAAAATGAAAAAGATTGGACCATGCAAGGTCATGAAGAAATTTGGGGAAAACGCATATGAGATTGAATTACCTGATGGGATCAGAATTTCACCGATATTCAATATCTCAGATCTGTACCCTTACAAAGTTGAAGAAGTAGGGGCAGAGATTGAACAAACAGAGGTTCAGTGGGATAAACATCTGCCTATAGCTGAAAAGCCATGGATGGAAAGTATACTTGAGAAGAGAGTCAGCAAGAGGACCAGGAGAAAACAGTATTTTGAGTATTTGGTCAAATGGAAGGGACATCCAGTCGAAGATGCCAGTTGGGAAGATGAAGCAGAAATTCAGAAGCATGGACAGACAGTGCAAGAGCTCATGAACAGGAGTCCATGAAAATTTTCAAGCGAGGGAGTATGATGCAGGAGCATCGCCAGCAACAAGCGAGCGCGGAGGTGGAAGACAACTGGGATGAGCGCAACACATTTTTGCACATGTTGAAATGTTTTGAAATATTTTGAAAGACTAAGCAAGGAATATTAATGAAATGGTTAAGGAAGGCATACGCGCATTTATGAATAAGTGATTGTAAACAGATCTTGAGCAATCTGCTCTCATCTGTCGATGTAAAAGCATTTATGCCTAGTTAATGAAAGTAGGTAGATTTAAATTCTAGATTAGACAGTTTTAGGAGGTAGGAGGGAAAACCGACTATAGAAACCCTCACCTTTGTATCATTGTAACATTATCATTATCAATGGTATCATTGAGCATAGAGTAGAAGGAGAGAGTTGTAGCAGAGAGTTGAGAAGAAGAACCGATGTACAGAAGTTTGAATTAATGTAAAAAGCTTTGATTTAGATTCATAGTGTTATGATGCTTTCTGTGTATACATGCTGAATGATATGCTCATGGTTGTTTATTCTCTCTGTTATGCATTTTCTTTAGTAGTGTGTGTATGTACGATTTCATGTTGAATGTTTGAAGTCTGAGAGAGGGAGAGAGAATGAGTTTCAATTCTTTTTCAACCTGAGTGAGAGAAGTCCCTACAAGGAATGCAGTGGAAGCATCTGCAAGGAGTGCGTTAACAAGGGTCCAGAGTTTATCTCTGAAATATCAGGAGGGATAGTGTTGTTCTCATTCACGCAGAAGTGAAAGTGAAACACACAAGCTGTCCAAGGTGTGCGCAGGCTGGTTGAAAGCTTAGAACTTATCAACCAAGGGTGAATTGAAGGACTACTGTTGCAGGGAGTGCACAGAGTCGAGATAATCAAATACTTCTAAGTATTTGAAGGGTTGCTGGAAGGAGTGTGTGCAGGAGTCTTTTTGAAGACTCGATTTTGCAAGAAAACTCAGGAGGGTTAGTACCTTTGAAGTAATCAAAGGAGAGACAGAGAAAATTCATTTTACAGAAGTGAAGTTCTGGCGAAGAGAACACTGATTCATTTCACAGAAGTCTTCAAGGAAGGAATGAACGATCATAATTCCTCATGGAGAATTTGCGAAGTTCTGAGAGCCGTTAGATCTTGTAGAGGACCAAGGGGAGTTACGACGAGTGTTTTCTAAATCATAATCTCAAGAGAAATAGGTTCGTTGGATCCAATTCAACGAGGGCCATCGGATCTCTTGCGAACTTTCATTTCGGAGTTCGGAGGTTTAAAGGGCAGAGAATTCACGTCAGAGATAGAGGATAGTGAAGTGGACATGTGGAATACTTGTTGCCAGACAAAGTCAAACCTTCGTTGACGAATTTCGAGGTTTCGTAGGTTGGAGAGCCGAGAGTTTTGTATCAGGATTCGCGAAATCGTGAAGTCCGAAACTCTGAATCGGAAAGAAGTCCATTGGGAAGCCAACATTTGCTGAACGTGTCAGGATTCGACATTTCAGTACTTTTGAGGACACGACATCGGGATTCTTTGTTCCAAGGTTCCTGAAATCGTGAAGCGCGATATGATTGTGGAAGAGGACGCGGCCAGAAATTTCGGTGAATCGACATTTCGCGTTTCAACAGTGGAAGGTTCGAGAAACTCGGAAACAGGAGTCACGGAGTTGCGAAATCCAAAGTTCTGAAATTACGAAAGGCATGATCACATTGTGGGTCAAAGGATTTGAGTTGGTGCCTAGTGTTTTTTCACGTGGGCTCAATTCATAAGGACCTGTGGAAAACACCATTGTATGTGTGTGGGATTCCCCAAGGAGGAATCGAAGAGTCAATTAGACTCAAAGGATAGATTTAGAGCGATCCTGCACGGACCTCGACTTGAGGGTTCGGGGGTCTACGCCACCATGTACCTCAAATCCCCGATGTTTCTCTATATATACTTCCTCCTTAATGATCCCATTGAGGAAATTTTCTTCACATCCATCTGGTGAATCCTCCACCTTAGAACTGAAGCAATAGAAATAAAATCTCAAATAGAAGCATACCTAGTGACTAGAGAAAATGTCTCCTTGTAGTATACTCCCTTTTTCTGGGAGAACCCTCTCACCATGAACCTCGCTTTTAACTTCTCGATGTTTCCATATGCAACATCCTTGATCTTGAGGATCCACCTGGAATTCACCACTGACTTCCCCTCCCGGCTTGGCACTGTGTCCCAAACATCATTCCTCAATATAGAGGTGTACTCCTCTGCCATGGAATCCTTCCAAACCGATTTATCTGTCGCTTCCTGAAATCCAGAAGGATTAGCATCAATGATGCTACTCAAAAGCACCATGTAGTTCAGAAAATTCCTTGGATGCCTCCTCTCCTTATCTCCATTCCTAGGAGCCTCACCAACATCCCTCAATTTCTATAATAGCCACTTGGTTCACTTGATAGAAATGGAAGGGGGTAATGCCTCCTCCCCACCTGAAGTCTGACTCCCTAAAATGAAAGTTGTTGACTACTGCTCATCATTCAGAGCCTATTGTTCCTCATCCTCTGTCACTACCGATGACTCCTAATATTTCGTAGATGCCAATTCCTCCTCGAACTTAACATCTCTGATCACAATTTTCTTATAATTATTTTTTATTGGGGTTATTTCCTTAATTTATTTTTTCTTTCATGTGGATTAGATGATAATGTTTCATTTTATTATTCTGATTTTTAATTTTATTATTTCATATTTTTATGGGAATTGGGGGAATATTTTAATATTTTATTAGTGTTAATTTTAGTAATTTATTTTTCACGTTAGTAGGGGATAATTATATTATTTTAATTTATTTATTAATTTTGATTTTCACATAGGTTTAGAGATAATTATGTTAATTAGATTTTTAATGCAGGTTAATTTTCTTCCCTAGTTTTTAGGAGGGAAATTAGCTAAAATTTTACTACAAGCAATAGGTCTTATGCCTGCCCAAGTTCTTTTTTAAAATTATCTATAGGAACCAAAACAATTTGAGCCACTAAGTGTTGAACTTTCTTTTGCATGTGGGATTTTATTTGCAGGTTAAGGATCAACAACCCAAATTCACCCACAAGCATGATTGATGGTTGCTGAGAGACATTTTTCAAACATACATAACTTGGGTTATGGGTGTTAGAATTGAGACCACGATAGATCGTTGGAAAGGTATCAGACTAAGAAATGCAATGGAAGAGGTATTGAGGATAGAAATGTGACATAGAACGTCAAAACACACATAAAACTATAGACCATGGATTTGGGGGCATGAATGCTTGTGTAGACTTCCAACAACCATATCTGAGGCTATAGTCAATGAAATCAGGCCTGATATAGGTCACCGAAAAGATAGAAGAGAGAAGAACGCGATGGGATAGCAAATGTTTGCATATTGAGAGTGAAAATTCTTTGAAAATCCATAATAGAGAAGAGGCCCAAATTTAGCTGAAGAATGGGATATGCAATGTCAAAACAATCATATCTAAATACACAAGAGCCGAAATCAGACCAGGAAGAGCACAATTGAAAGCTAAGGAAAATATTAATAATCGAGGATGATCTTAATCAACAGACAAATCCATAAATTCCCAAAATGACTTGAAGAATTTAGAAGATAACACCAACAAACATAATCGATAACATTTTTACTCGAAGAATTTAAATTGCTTGAGAACAAAAATGACCACCCAAGAGAATCTCCAACTTCCGTTTATAATGCTTGCACATTTAGTTTAAAAAATGTAAAATAAATTAAGGGAAAATGAAACAAACAACCAAGAGAGCTGAAGAGTCTCTCTTGTTTTATAAAAGAGAGCTTGCTTAATGTAAAAAAGGGGGACTTTTTCCCTTTGTAAACAAAATATGGCACTATTAGTTCCGAATGAATAAAGAGCAAGAGGCATTCCGAAAATTTGTGATTTTGATAGATGTACATGAGACTATTCTTTGTGCATTTTTCTTTTTCTTGAGTAACATAGAATTTTGTTGTATGTTCAAACTATTTCTTCACTCTATTCTATATGCTCATGTTGTCATATGTTTCCTTATGAGTACATAAATAATGTGATGAATGCATTGTGCAACTAATTGTTTACGTATTTGTAGCATTATTGTTATCACCTATCATTATAAGACATGAATTATTTTGGGTTCGAATGATATTATCTTTCACTCTATTCATTCTTTTAGTTTTTCTCATGGGATGGGTTAGAAGTAGCCAAATTAGATTAATTTTCTTTTAGTTAGATTAAACTTAGGGTTAATTAGAACTCTTTGTGGAACAATTCGTTGTCTTTCCATTTTTTTTTCTTTTAATTTTGAGCGGTAACGAGGCCCACATACTCATCGAAAATTCTACACCAAATCAAAGTAGGTCTCATTGGGACCTACCATCGAACATTATCCCTTACTTGCTTGACAGGCCATTCAAACCCGTCAAAAGAAATGACACTAGAAGAAGGGACAGATGACAAGATGAGCATGTGGAGTCATTTTTATTAATGGTTTTAATTTACTAATGGCTCCATCCCATATTCCTTTATGGAGATGTTTTTCAGGTACTCTATCTCCCAAACCTTCTAGAGGGGTCTGTCTCACCGGATAACCGGGATCCGACTCTTCATTGCGAAGTAACGAAAATCACCGATCAACAACGATCGAAAGTTCTCTTAGCCGTTGGATCTACACTGAGACGACTTCAGTGAAGTTCCACTTCGGGAGAAGGGAGATGCTATAGCATCGAATTCCTTGAACATTGAAGCTACGAAGTAAGGAGAGTTGTAGATCTGGGGAGATCGTAGGAGCTCCGTGTAACCGTTCGATCGCTCAGAAGGAGGGACCCGCATTTGGTACTTCGACGAAGTCCTACTTCGGGAAAATGGAGTGGCAGTAAAGCCAAAACCCTCGAAGGTTGGAGCCATGAAGTGACCAGGACTGTAGATCTAGGGATCCTTCGGGTTCTTTCCTAGCCGTCAGATATACAACAAGGTCAGCTCAACATTGACCACTTCAAAAAAACAAGGGGAGACTCACCTCAATATCCCTGAATGCTGAAGTTATGAAGTAAAAGAGGTCGTGGATCTAGGGGTTACGTGGAGGCACCGTAACCATAGGATTGAGGGACTGGGAAGGTGATCGGTCGAGCGAAGCGATATGCCAACGTCACCCAAGGTGATTTGGACCCACTTCGATACAACACATGCCACCCTAGGTATGGGCCACATGTCCTCTTTGTCTTGTCACATGTCCCATCCAGTAACTAATCATTCCACCGATATGGAGGGAGGTGTATTCAAGACCCACCGGTAATTTCTGTCGCATTTAGTACGTCACTCCATGATAGTGGACCCCTTCAGGAGTCCGGGCCTTCGAGAATTAGAGAATTTGGGATGCATCATCACACGCAAGGTAAAAGACCTAAAGTTAGGAGCCACGTGAAGGTATTTTGGGACTCCGGGAGTTCAGGGACTCTGGACTCTGGAGGTAAAGCACGCAGGAAGGAAAAGAGGCATTCAACTGCGAAGTGTCAAAGCACCGAAGCGCTGAAGTGTTGAATTCCTCTACAACTGGTATGTTAGAAAGGGATTGAGTCCGTCGTTGGTTTAGTAGGAGGATTTGATTTAAGAGGGACAACAAAACCTGAATACCCCATCCCTAAGGAAGGTACTCAGGGGTCAGGTCTGTTACAAATTAGTATCAGAGCATGGTTACAACACTTGGCCTACTTGGGCTCATGGACGAGTCACTTAAAAAAAATAATTTAAAGGAATTTTAAGAGTGACACCCTATATTACTTATTTCCTAAAGAGTCTGGTTAAACTTTTACTGAAGAAAAGAATGAAACTTTCTACTGTGTGTGTATTTAAGAAATATGAACTGTGTGTTGTTCATGAACTAATATACCGTTGGATAAAAATATTTTTTTTTCCAGCACTCAAGCAGTTAGTAAATTGCGGGAAAACTACAATTATAAATGATGGTGATGCGCCATGAAGTGGGGGGTGGCTCCCACAATAGAGATGAAGAATATGACGAAAGGAGGGCGATGGAAACCCCTCCAGATCTATCTGAAACTGTAAGGATCCTCATGGCAGAATTACAGAGTTGCAAGGTTGACAACAAGAGATTGATAAAGGAGCAAGAAAAACAAACAAAAATTAATGTAGTCTTACTACAGAGCTTATCTGATATACAGAGGCAGCTGCAACATGGACCCGCAACCAGTCATGTGGACCTACGACATATGAAGAGAAGTCAAATTCCACATGAGATATGAAAGCGTGGTCCCATAAGTGGCCACACTAGGAGGAGTACCTCGAGAAAGGTCCAACTTGGAGGCAAGAGACACTCATAGGGAGATTCCTCTAGAGAGGAAACTGGAAACTCCGAGGGATCTTCTAGTAGAAAAACTAGCTCACATTCTCAAAGTAAAGGAAAGAAGCGAAAGCATTCCAAAAGTCATGATCCTGAAGAGTTCAAGAAATCCAAACCACCCTCTTTCGATGGAGAGATTAAGAAAGGGGAAGAGGCATAAGCTTGGCTGTTTGGTTTAAAGAAGTACTTCATATTCCATGACTACTCTGAAAAACTTGAAGACTCAAATAACCATCTTCAACCTGAATGGAAAGGCTTCCATTTGGTGGGAAGACCTTAGAAATGTGAAAGGAATCCCTGAGAAGGACTTGTCATGGAAACAGTTTGAGAAACACTTCAAGAAGAAGTATATGTCAGAGAAATACTTTGATGGGAAGACTAAGGAGTTCTATGAACTCAGGCTGGGACAACTCACCATAGAGGAATATGTCAATAAATTCCTTGAGTTGATGAGGTATGTACCCTACATAAAGGATGAAAAGGTAAAAGTGTAGTGATTTATTAGTGGGTTACCTCAGTCCTACAGGGATAGGATTGAGTTTGATGAGCCAAAGACCTTAGAAGATACTATTCAAAAGGCAAGGTATTGTTATGAATAGTTCGGGAGTTAGACAGAGCCTCGCGAGGAATGGAAGAAGAAGAGTAGTTCAGGATTCAAGAAGAAGGGGTTTAAATCCTCAATATTTAAGAACTATGGGAAGGATTCTAGGATGATCGTTCCTACTAGAAGTGTGTATCAACAAAACTTTCCCCTCCCAGAGTGGAAATAAACCTTTTGGAGCAACCCCAAGAAAGACTTATAACCCAAAGAGAGAACCCTTGAAATGTTCGGGTTGTGGAGAAGAACATTTGTTGAGGGATTGTCCACACAAACAACAATATAGTAGGAGAGTATACAACATCCAAGAATCTACCATAGTCAATGATGTGGCTAGGATCATGCCACGTATTTATGCATCCTTGGATAATAAACAAGCTGACCACTAGGCTTTAGTGGTGGAGATGGAAGGTATGATCGCCAACCATCTAGTTTCTATTTTAATTGACCCTGGTTCTAATTTGAGTTGTGTGGCCCCTCAGACTGTTGATCAGTGTAAATTGCAACTGGTTAGACATGTTAAGCCATGGTTGGTACAACTAGCCATTGGAACCAAAAGAAAAGTAGCAGAGGTCATACCAACTTGCCAATTCATTATGGATGGATTGCCCACCCAAGTGACCCTTAACATACTTCCCCTAGGATATTATGACATGTTGGTCAGTATGGACTAGATAACCACTTATAAAACCAAGTTGGACTATTATCATAAAAAATTGGAATGTGAAAATGAAGAAGGGAGAAAAATAACCCTCCAAGGGATTTAGAGGCCTGTCTTAGTGAGACGAATATCATCCCTTCAAATGAAAAAGTATTACAGAAAGGGATGTCCTCTATATTCAATACAGGTGTTGGAATCTGTTGAGGATGAAAAATTAAACCTAAAATACCACCCCATATTAAGAGAGTATATATACGTGTTTCTAGGAGAGGTACTGGGTCTACTTCTAAGAAGAGAAATTAACTTCTCCATAGAACTTGCACCAGGACTAGTGCCAGTGTCTAGAACTCCCTATAGGATGAGTACACTAGAGCTATTTGAGATCAAGCTACAACTAAAGGAGATTATGGAAAAAGGCTACATCCGACCCAGTGTGTCTCCATGGGGAGAACCCACCTTATTTGTGAAAAAGAAAGATGGCATTCTCCGACTGTGCATAGACTATGGACAACTCAATAAGGAAACCGTAAAGAACACGTATCCCTTACCAAGAATTGATTACTTGTTTGACCAATTAAGGGGTGCTTCCATTTTCTCAAAGATTGACTTAAGTTCTGGATTCCATCAAGTCCGAATCAAGGATGAAGACATCCACAAAACATCCTTCAGGACAAGATATGGTCACTATGAATTTGTGGTGGTGCCATTTGGATTAACCAATGCCCCCACCACTTTTATGTGCTTGATGAATAATGTAATCAACAAATTCCTAGACAGATTTGTATTGGTTTTCATTGATGATATCCTAATCTACTCCAAGAATAGAGAGGAACATGGAGAACATCTTAAATTAGTGCTTCAAGTACTAAGAGAGCATCATCTCTATGCTAAGTTTAGCAAGTGTGACTTTTTCCAGAATAAAGTCCATTACTTAGGCCATGTTATTTCTAAAGGAGTGGCAGTAGACCCTGACAAGATCAGATCTATCATGGAATGGACTACCCCAAAGGATGTATTTGATATCATATCCTTTATGGGATTAGCAGGATACCATGGAAGGTTCATAAAAGGATTTTCCAAGATTGGTTGTCCAATCACTTCCCTTCGGATAAAGGGGGTTAAATTCACTTGGACATCAGAATGTGAAGAAATATTTCAAGAACTGAAATACCTTCTAACCCATGCACCTGTTCTAAAGATTACAGACCCTAATAATGACTTCCTCGTGTGTATATATGCCTATAAGGAAAGACTCGTAGGAGTCCTTATGCAATAAGGGCGTGTAATTTGTTATGAATCCAAAAAATTGAATGAACATGAAATCAATTATCTGACCCATGATCTAGAGTTGGTTGCCATAGTTCATGCCTTAAAAATGTGGAGGCATTACCTCCTGGGTAGGAGATTTGTACTTATGATAGACCATTGTGGGTTGAGGTACCTGTTTGATCAACCAAAACTCAATGCTAGACAAGATAGGTGGATGGCTCTCCTTAGTGAGTTTGATTTCGAAATCAAACACATCAAAGGAAAGGAAAATAGGATGGTTGATGCCCTTAACAGAAGTGTGAAAATGATTCACCTAGCAGCAGTAAGCACCTGTGAAATGGATGTCAGGGAGAGATTCAGGGATGCACAAGAAACAAATTCATTTTTCAAGACTGTGACATCATACCTAAAGTAAGAGCCCATAGGGATAAAGTATGAAGGCTATCAAATACTTGATGAAGGTCTGCTAACCTATAGAAACATATTGTATATTCCAAGTTGTGACGACTTGAAGAGGTTGATAATGGATGAACTACAAAAGAGACCATATACTGGTCATCTAGGTTATCAGAAAATGATCACGACCACTAGGAAACAATTCTATTGGCCTGGATTGAAAAAGGACATAGCTGACTATCTAGCTAAGTGTCTAGAATTCCAGCAAGTTAAGGTAGAACACCAGTACCCAGTAGGGTTGTTACAACCTCTACCAATTCCAGAATGGAAATGGGAAACCATCTCCATGGATTTCATCACCGGATTACCAAAATCAGGCAAGCAGGATGATGCCATCATGGTAGTGGTGGAAAATTTGAGCAAGTCTTCTCACTTCGTTCCTGTCAAGTAAACTTGCAAGGCAATAGACATTGCCAACATATTCATGAAGGATATGTTCAGACTGCATGGCATGCCTAGGGAGATTATATCTGATAGATACACAAAATTTACTTCAATCTTTTGGAAATCCTTAATGGTTGGTTTTGAGACTAAATTGTTTCTTAGCACAACCTATCAACCAAATATTAGAAGACATGTTAAGGATGCATTGAATGCATCAACCTAAGAAGTGGGAAGACTACCTTCCATTGGTAGAGCTTGCCTACAACAACAATTATCAAGAGTCATTGAAGATGAACCCTTTTGCATCCCTCTATGGTAGGCAGTGCAAGATTCCAATCAGCTGGAGTAATCCAGTGGATAGAATTAAAATCGGACCTGACATGATGAAATAAATGGAACAACAAATGATTCAGATAAAACAAAATATGAAAACTACTCAGGATAGATAGAATATTTACGCCGACAAAAAGAGGACTCCCAGAGAGTTCAAGACAGGAAACCATGTATATCTCAGAGTTAGGCCCAGGAAGAGTTGCTTGAGAATGGGAGCTTGTGCCAAGATGGAACCCTGGTATTGTGGACCCTTTGAAATCTTAAATAGAGTGGGACTTGTAGCCTATAGGTTAGCACTCCCTCCCACAGTGAAGGAACATAATGTTTTCCATGTTTCATTATTGAAGAAATATGTACATGATTCTAATCACATAATTGACTGGTATGTGATCCATCTGGAGTCGGAGGGAGAATTCTAGCTAGAACCTAATGCATACTAGACAGGAAGGAAACCTTACTCAGGAACTGGACCATTGCACAGGTCAAGGTGCAATGGAAACACTTTGGACTAGATGAGGTTACGTGGGAAATGGAGGATGCCATGAGACATGCATATCCATTTTTGTTTACTTTTGTATATACAAAACACATTGACAGATAGAACATCGAGGACGATGTTCCTTTAATGGGGAGGGGATTGTAACACCCCTATTTCCCCTAGTTTGTAAATATAACTATATTGGCCAAGAGACTATGAAAAACTTGATATGTGTGAATGTTTGATTTGACGAGCCTTTGTATAAAAGTTCAATGAATGTAATTTATGTTAATAATAGAAAATGGATAAGTGTTTCATAACTGTTGAAAGGGGGGGGGGGAGGTTCCAAGATAGACCACGAATTCTATGAAAGATATGGTGATGGGAACCAAGAATGGTTGAGATAACCCCCACCAAACCAGTACCTTGTTGGATATAATTGCTCAGGACCAGAACAGTCCTCTGACCCGGGAATTAATTACTAGTCAGGTTGGTAGGTCGGAAGACCTCCTCAAGAGTTAATGAGGGATGGGGCAGAGCACCCATCTATAAGGCTTTCAGACTTGACCAAGGATTGGGGATTCATGCCACACGCAATATTGTTGAGGAAGGAAAGAAAGGAAGGCGTGGTGGATAGAGGAAATAAGGAGAGACTAAGCTCTCGGGTTCAAGGAAGAACTGAAAAATAAGAGTGTTCTAGTTGCAAGGAGTGGCTAGCAGGTTTATATTACAAGATGATAAATGAGGTTGATGAGTGACTAAAGAAGTACTTAGGAAGACCTCCTTTCTTGGTATAGAGAAGTCTCGTTGCCAAGATCCTATGGGAGGAGGAGAGTAACCTTCGTCCCTAACTGTTACTAGCCCAGAAGGAAGAGTTTTCTCTCAGATCATCATGGTCTAGCTCAAGGGTAGCCAATGGTAAATCCATTAGTAGTGACTGAGGCTATGGTTGGGTGGAAATAGGCACCCCTTTCAGCAGTCACATCACTTCTTCTCATTCTGATAAGTGTTTTCATACTTTGTGCATTGAAATGAAATAATGGGTGAATGCATGTATATATATATATATATATATATCTAAAAATGGTTTTTGTATTGAATGATCAAGCTATGTGTATGCATTTATCTTCTTGTGAACTTATGCTTCTGATCGATCATCTATATGCCCCAACTTATCCTTCGAGGTGTCTTGGGACATAAACCTATAGGAGGGCTGGGATAGAAAGCATTGTGTCAATCTGGCCATGTCAGTCTGAAGAGGATATCTTCTTCAGACTACTTGTTGTGCGACTGAGATATCATTCCCAAGTCCTTAAAAACTTTATGATGAAGATATTCATGTTTAATTCGCAAGAGTTTAGAAGGACCCATATGACCAACACCTAGGAACCCTATGCTAAGCCTAAGGGAGCTAAGGCCTTCTGGCTTCAGAGCTTTGAAAGTCTGAGACTTCTGGGTATTGTCGACCCTACTAGTAATAAACTGGTCGAAGGTAACTGGGAGTTTCAGTTACTGACAAACTTGAACGACAATGGGTTGTTACTCTAGTGGGTAGAGGGGGCTGTCTCACCAGCTAATCGGGATCCGACTCTTCATTGCGAAGTAATGAAAATCACCAATCAACAACAATCAAAAGTTCTCTTAGCCGTTGGATCTACACCGAGACGATTTCGATGAAGTTCCACTTCGGGAGAAGGGATATGCTATAGCATCAAACTCCCTGAACGTCAAAGTTAGGAAGTAAGGAGAGCCGTAGATCTAGGGATATCATAGGATCCCCACGTAATCGTCTGATTTCTCAGAAGGAGGGACCCGCATTCGGTACTTCAATGAATTCTTGCTTTGAGAGATTGGAGTGGTAGTAAAGTCAAAACCCCCAAAGGTCAAAGCCGCGAAGTGACCAGGACCATAGATCTAGGGATCCTTTGGGTTCTTTCCTAACCATTAGATCTACGACAAGGTCATCCCGAAATTGACCACTTTGGGAGAAAAATGGGAGACTCGCCTCAAGATCCCCAAACGCTAAAGTTACGAAGAAATGAAGGCCGTGGATCTAGGGGTTACGTGGAGGCACCATAAACATCGGATCGAGGTACCGAGAAGGTGATCAGTTGGGTGAAGAAATATGCCAATGTCACCCAGGGTGACGTGGACCCACTTGGATACAACACATGCCACCCTAGGTATGGGCCACATGTCCTCTTTGTCTTGTCACATGTCCCCTATAGTAACTAACTATTCCTCCTATATGGAGGGAGGTGTATTTAGGACCCACCAGTAATTTTCGTCGCATATAGTACGTCACTCCATGAGAGTGGACCCCTTCGGGAGTCCAGGACTTCATGAATTCAGGAATTTGGGACACATCATCATGCGCAAGGCGAAAGGCTTGAAGGCTAGAGCCACATGGTAGTATTTTGCGACTCTAGACTCTGGAGGTAAAGCGCGTAGGAAGGAAAAGAGGCCTTCAACGTCAAAACAACGAAGTGTCGAAGTGTTGAATTCTTCTACAGTCGGTATGTTAGAAAGGGATTGAGTCCATCGTTGGTTTAGTAGGAGGATTTGATTTAAGAGGGACAATGAAACCTGAATACCCCATCCCTAGGGAAGGTACTCAGGGGTCGAGTGTGCTACACATTGAGGGAGAGGTTTGGCAGTGTCCCTGTCACGGCCTACTAACACTCCCATCGTGGCTCGAATTGTAGGTTAATGATTACCTAGTTCGAGAGATCCACGATGTCATGAGGGTAGACTGAGACAGTCGCTCACGAATATTTCTAAGGGGTGCGCAATAAGGTAGGGTCCTTATTCCTTAGAATTCCATAGTCTCTCACAAGGTTGCCTGAATGGAGTGTTGACTCTCGGGGTTGGACAACTACCAAAAACAGTCAAAGGAGAGTGGCACCTTTGGAGCACTGAGTGCGTCTTGAAGGGCACATCGCATAAATAAAAATTGAGTTAATGAATATAGGTGGCCTAGAAAACCCTGAGAGAATAATTAACCTTGTAAAATTTTGAGCACTATCGGATCAATCAATTAATAAATTAATTAAGGATTGAATTTATTAATTATAATCCCTATAAGAGTCTAAGCCTTTGCAAATAAAATTTAATTAAGCCTAAGTCTAAGTTAGTAAGAAGACAAAAAACTAAATTTATAAATTAAATAATGAGTGGATGAAGTAAATCAATTTAAGAATTCAAGGAAAATAAAATATACCTAAAGATTGATTCAATACACATATGTGCAAGTAATTACCAAATTGGAATTTAAGGTAAGAATGGAATAAAGCTAAAAGAATGGGTATGCATAGAAAGGAATCTAGAGTCTAGTTAACACTAGTCTAACTAGGATAAGATTCCTATTTTAACTCAACTCATATTTAGTAAGGCGTCAGTCATTAATTGGAAATAAGGGGAATAAAGAGACAACTAGGAGTGCTTTTAGGAAGGGTTGGGAAAATTAAATTTTATTAAAATAAAATGTGGATTTACTTGTGAAAATTGGGGAAAGGGTGACAAGTGTAAGGGGGAAATAATTCTAAATTATTTCATTTAAAAAAAAATGAATTAATTGTACAAGTGGGGAATGAGTTGAGAAAATTCTATAAAACAAATGGCTGAGATGAGAAATGGATCACACTAGTTATGGGCAAGGTTATGCTGCAAAAATTTTGACTGGTTTTACTTGTGAGTGTTGGGATACCCAACTTGAGAGAGAGTGGTGGCTCTACCTTATGAGGCAAGATCGGAGCTAACATATATTCTGGTTGTGTGCATGGCCCCTTTGCGGATCAGGGGGTTGAGGGGGAAGAAGAGTACCCCTAGCATTGGTTGGGAGGTACCAGTGAAGTCTCAATGATTAGCAAGCGGGAGGTTGGAAGGAACACCATTTGTCGAAGATCATATCCAGTCCATCTTCGTTGCCGGTTACGATATTTTATTGATTTTGTAATTGCATTGATTTTATTGTTTAATCTAGTTGTTATAATTGTTGTAGAATGTTCGAAATTTTATGATTGAATAGACCATATCTTGATGTTTTTGTAAAATCTAGAAATGGATTCCTAATGATTTCATTGTCATTGTCTTCTCAATGAAATAAATAGAAAATATGTGCCAACTGTTGATCCTCCCCCCCCCCCCAAATCCAATCAATTTTTGCAGGCTCGGGATGGGAAGAAATGTGGATGTCTCTTATCCTACCATAATAGAAGCTATGTTTGCTTCAAGGGAGTTTATAGGGTTAATAGGCAGTCCTAGTAATCTAAAACGATAATCTCAAGCAATTTAAAATTTAGTAATCTCAAGAAAATTTAAATTTCTACTCGCGTTCTTTTAGAATTTCTGAATATACCCAAAACATCAAATGTACCATCTAAGCAAATGGATCTGATCATGAATCCAATATGGTTGCCGAGAATGGGGGCAATTTGCATGCCAATTATTGCACTCCATTCATATCATTCCTTTTTCTAGTAGAATCCAATGGAACTGTTGGGATATTAACCTTGAGTTCTCTGCGTTTTCATATAGAAATTTCCCTGCATTTTTGTGAGATCTCCTTGAGATCTTACCCAAGAAAATCTCTACGTTTTTATAAAAGAAATTGCCCTTTGTTTTTGTGAATTTTCCTTGCGATCTTTCCCAGCAATTCTCTGTGTCTTTATATAAGGAGTTTTGCCTGTGTTTTTGTGAGATCGCCTTGCGATCTTACCCAAGCAAATATCTACGATTTTATAAAAGAAATTGCCCTGCGTTTTTGTGAATTTTCCTTGTGATCTTTCCCAACAATTATCTGCATCCTTATATAAGGAATTTTCCCTATGTTTTTGTGAGATATCCTTGCGATCTTACCCAGGAAAATCTTTGTGTTTTTATAAAAGAAATTTCCTTGCATTTTTGTGAATTTTCCTTGTGATCTTGCCCACCATTCTCTGCATCTTTATATAAGGAATTTGCCCTGCATTTTTGTGAGATATCCTTGCGATCTTACCCAGGAAAATATCTGGGTTTTTACAAAATAAATTGCCCTATGTTTTTTTGAAAATGCCCTGTGATCTTACCCAACATTTCTCTGTGTTTTTCTATACGAAATTTTCCCTGTGTTTTTGTGAATTGCCTTGTGATATTACCCAACAATTATCTGCATTTTTATATAAGGAATTTTCCTTGCGTCTTTGATGAAATTGCCTTGAGATCTTACCCTTGAATTCTCTGCATTTTAGTAAGAAATCTTGCTCTGCGTTTTGGCAACTAGAGTACCCATCGTTTTACTTAACCTTAAAGCTTTGATTTTGCCTTGATATAACCCAACAATTCCATTCACCTGCCTTGTGTTTTTTCATTTGGAACACCCAATGTTTCTCTAAAAAGTTGGTCTACGATTTTGGGTGGATCTCACTCAGTCATATATGTACTTACTCTGTGTTCATGCAACTGGAACAACAACGATTTTCCTTAACCTTAAGGCTGCAATTTTTCTTTGATATAACCCAGTAATTCCATTTATCTGCCTTGCGTTTTTGCATCTAGAACACCCATGTTTCTCTAAAAGTGGTCTGTGATTTTTGGGTGGATAACACTCAACAATATCATTTCCTTCCCCTGTGTTTTACTCAGCATTGTTCTGGACTTACCCGAGGATTTGCTCAGCATTATTACTAAAGCTATTGAGCCATATTCGTGTAGTTGTATATAGTTATGAAGGGGGGATATATTTCCTTCTAGTTGGGTCCAATAGGTTGTGTATCCCTTTTCATTTGGATACGCAAGGAACAAGCCTCGAGTTTTCTTTATTGTGAAGAGGGTTGGGTCCTTTTAGTTTTTAATTAAGATTTAGTTAGGACTAAATACTTATATCTATGGCCTAGTTAAGGATTGTGTTGCCTTATGAAAGGTTATATTTATTCTGTGGTTATCTCCTAATTGTCAACCCTTTTAGAGTGATAACAAAATTAAATTACTAAAGAAATCCTCAAGAGGTGTGGTGTAGAACTTGTTTTGAGTACATGGTAAACCTTCTCTAGTTGATAAAATTTTATCCATAGGTGATTCCTTGATTGTTAAACAATTGATGGTATTTGCGTCAATTAAATTGATACATGTTAGTGTAGAATGGAATGTTTCATAGATGGCTAATCACATTCTTTAATCGATGTATGTTTGTAATAGAATTTGTTGCGCCATGAAATTAATAGGAAGTATGATTGATTAAGTGGTTTTCTTATCTTTGCACCATGAAAATAAAATTGATGATTACCTTTGCACCATGGAATATGCTGATGATTAAGTAAATAGATTTCTTTGCACTATGGAATAATGATAATGAATAAATGATTGAGTTATTAGATTTCTTATGCCATGGAATAATGTTGATGTATAGATGATTAAGCGATTAGATCTCTTTGTGATTTGGAATAATTTTAATGAATAAATGATTGAGTGATTAGACTTCATTGTGCCATGGATTGAATGTTGATGTATGATCGGTTATGAATTTGCTTAATCTTGCGTATTGAAATTAATGTTGATGTATTATGAGTTATGAAATTAGATCATTCATTCACATTGAAATAATGTTGATGTATGTTTAATTAAGTTATTAGATTACTCTTTCCCCTGAATAACAGATGATTAAGATCGATCGATTGATCTAGTTGATTTTAGATTGATGGGATTAGTGGGATTTAGACACCTCCTTATTCCTCAGAACAGTCGCCAGCCTTGAGACCTTAAATGGTCAAAATCAATCAGATGAATCTTGGGCTTCAGTGTTTCTTATGTGTCCTAGAGGTCTTAACCATGCAGGATAGGTTGGGCAGGTAGTTCTTTATTATTCAACGATATGGTTGATCATTAATTATATTTTCTTCAGTTGATTGTGATGTGTTGAACTGCGTTGCTAATTATGTTTATGGGTCGATCATGTGTCGTTATAATTTATGTTAACGCATTGGCTTGTGTCGTTATTGATTACAATTAGGTGTTTCTTGTAATTCTTTTAATTATGACGTCGTTTTGATTATGCGTTGCTATGAATTATGTGTTGACGTTAATTTCCTAATGCTTTATAAAAAAATATATATTTACCTATTGTACTTCGTTGTTGTCATAATAATGAGGTCGATACATATGGTATCAGAGTGAGGTTCAACCCCGTGACTTGGGATCATTACCCCTTCCACTATATTAAACACTTGATTAATAAATTGTTGCTAATTAAAATTTGAAATTTTTCAATGGAGGTAATCATGGTTAGAGGATGCCATAGAGGTAGATACGTAGTTCTATGGGATTAGGTGCAATGCCTCCAGTAGCATCCACGCCAGAGGGGTCTAACCCCCAAGGAGAAGAGAAAGTCATTGGACAGGAGAAGATTGATGTGGGGGATGTGGTTGGTTTGATACGGTCCTTTTAGAGGATGTCCGAGGCCTTGATCAACCGACTAGATAGAGATGGGGCTAGGGTGCCTATACTCAATGAGGGTTCACAATGCGCTCCATATGGTACTGGTAGCATTCATAGATAATTTGAGAAGGTGAAGTTTCCTGAGTTCATGGGTGCCACAGACGGATCAGCCGTCGAGACTTGTTTGGAGAACATGGATATGTGCTTCACACTTCGTGACTATACCTCCAACATGAAGGTCTGCATAACAATCTTTCAGTTGAAGGGAAGTGCTCTTCTATGGTGGAAGATGTTCCTACCTCAACTGAACATGGTTGTTGAAGACATATCATAGGAACTGTTCAAGGAATAGTTCTGGGAGAGGTACTTATTAGAGTTATTCATCGAGCGCCAGCTCAATGAGTTCAATGCCTTACGACAAGTTAGTCGTATGGTGCCAAAGTATGAGGCTCGATTCATGGAGTTGCTTAGGTATGTTGCACATCTGAACAAAGAGAAGCTGAAGGTCAACAAGTTCATGTTTGGCCTTAAATTCAACATCTATGTGAAGGTGAGGATTCTAATTCCACAGACATTGCATGACGCAGTCTAGAAGGCCCTCATAGCAGAGGAAGAGCTCACCGGCGGGGGTCAGGGTAGGACTCCTGCAAGACCGACTCGAAAGACGACGACAGCTGCGCAGTAGCATCAGACACCAGCCAGAAATACATCAAGGTGTCGAGATATGTCGAGAGGATCCACGTTCATGACACCATGATGATCGGCTCCTCGACAGAGGAATCCCTATAGAGGACCACAAAATCAACATCAATGTCACCTGTAACAACAACATTTTATGCTTGTTCAGTAGAATAGACCAAGATTCCAGGCTGGTAGGCCAACAACTTCTACTTCCGAGACCAGGAGTACTGGACCGAAGACCGGATGTTGGACATGTGGAGAGCCACATTACTAGCGAGACTGTTTGGTTGAGAGGGCCAAAGCGGTCGGGTCAGTAGGACACACTATAGTTGGAGATTTTCTCAAGGGCCATAGGATTCATGCAACAGTGAATAACCACAAGGTCGAGCACTATTCCATTGTGCTCGAGACGTCAAGTACCATCGTTGACCAATCTTTGAGTATTTTGATAGATCTCACTGCTACAGAGAGCTTTATTTCTAGTGTAACACTGAAAAAAATTAAGGTAAATGCAATCGAACAAGACTAGTTTAGGTACATAGAAATGGCTTCGGGTGCCAAACAAAAGGTTGGAGGAAGGGTTTCAGACTGTCGCATTACCTTGGGAGATTTTGTAACGAAGTCTTACCTGTACGTCACGATCTTAGGATATTATGACGTCATGATCGGTATGGACTGGTTAGAATTGCATGATGTGATACTCAACTCTAAGACGAAGTGCTTGAGTTTGACTAATGATGAGGCACATAGAAGAGGGATTGTAGGAAGAAAATAGGGAGTGTCTCTGAGGTTCAATTCTTCCCTACATCTATAGAAGAGAATGCGCAAAGGATGCAAGTTATATGCAATCTTAGTGTTGAATGACAAGGGTGTGGCGGAAGGATTAGAAAACCTTCTGGTAGTATTAGAGTTTGTGGACATGTTCTCAGAAGAGTTACCAAGTTTACCACCTGAAAGAGAGATAGAGTTTACCATCGACTTGAAAACTGGAAATGAACTGATAGCAAGAACGCCTTATCGGATGTCGACACATGAGTTACAAGAGTTGAAAATGCAACTAAAGGAGTTGTTGGACCTAGGACTTATACGTCCAAGTGTGTCACCTTAGGGTGCACCTGTTATTTTCATAAGAAAGAAGGATGGGTCATGGAGACTCTGTATTGACTACCATCAATTGAACAAGGAAATGATCAAGAACCAGTATCCGTTGTCAAGAATTGACGATTTGTTTGATCAAATGAAGGGCACGACGGTGTTTTCAAAGATTGACTTGAGATCAGGTTATCACCAGTTACGAATTAAGTAGGAAGATATTCCTAAGACTACATTCAAGATGAGGTTCGGACACTATGAGTTTATCGTTTTACCATTTGGATTGACAAACGCCCCGGGGGTATTCATGAGCTTGATGAATGGGGTATTTCGCAAATAATTGGACAAGTTTGTTCAAGTATTAATTGATGACATATTGATATATTCTCGGACGACAAAAGAACATGATGAACATTGTTTCTTGGTACTACAATGTTTACGAGAAAACAAATTATACGGGAAACTGTCAAAATGTTATTTTTATCAATCGAGGATTCACTACTTAGGGCATGTTATTTCCGGCGAAGGCATCATTATGGATCAAGCAAAGGTAGAGGATATTATGGAATGGATTGCATTGACGAATGTACCAAAAGTATAGATATTTATGGGTTTAGAAAGATATTACTGATGGTTCGTCGAAGGATTTTCGAAGATAGAAAATTCGATCACGGAATTGCAGAAGAAAAACAAGAATTTTGTATGGACTGAGAAATGCGCGGAAGCATTTCAAAGGCTCAAGGAGTTGTTGACGACAACGTCGATACTAAAATTCCCAACATGGACGAGGAATTCTTGGTATGAATGGATGCATCCTAGGAAGTCTTGGGTGGAGTCTTGATGCAAGACGGTCGAGTGATCGCTTGCATCTCAAGGAAATTAAGAAAGCATGAGGAGAACTGTGCCACACATGATTTGTAGTTATTGGCCATTTTGTATTCCTTGAGAGTGTGGAGACACTATCTAATTAGACAAAAATTCAAACTAAAAATAGATCATTGTGGATTGTAGAACATATTTACGCAAAGTGACTTGAACGCGCGACAAAGGCGTTGGTAAGAATTGCTTAGAGAATACGATTTGGAGATTACCTACATAAAAGGAACAATGAACAAAGTGGTAGATGAGTTGAGTCAGAGACCACACATATTTTCAATGATACATCTTCAGACGAATCTTAGAGAAAATATTCTATCTATACAGATCGACGATGACTGGTACAAAGAAGTTAAGGACAATATCAGACAAGACACCATGATGGTGCCAAGGTTTGAAGGTTATACATTGGACAATGATGGACTGATGAGGTATAATAACTAGATTTACGTACCACCTAATGACGAATTGAGAAGTTTGATCTTAAGCGAAGCTCATAGAGCAGTGTACATGGCTCATCCAAGAGCCACGAAGATCAGGGCAGACCTTAAGCCCTTATTCTTCTGGAAAGGAATGAAGGAAGACATAGTTAGCTACGTGGCGAGATATCTAGAATGTCAACAAGTGAAGGCTGAACATAGACATTCGACATGACTACTATAGCCACATGTTATTCTGAAATCAAAATGGGAGGTCATTTCAATGGAATTTATTGTTGGATTACCGCTGACAACAAGGAGACACGATGTAAGGTAGCTAGAGAGGTAGTGCGGGGGCGTAGAGGGCCCATAGTGATAATAGTGGAGGTCATTCAATGTAAGGTGGACTAGGTCCACTATATTATTAAATAAGACCCACGATGGTAGTTAGATATAATAAATGGGTAATTAGATATAATAAATGTAAGAGGACTTCTTAGAAGGTTCTACTTCTAGAAGATTCCTCCTCTAGAATGTTCTTAGGTGATGGTAG
>ML778159.1:415109-426803 GCA_009831015.1 Picea engelmannii
CCATCAAACTTCCTCATATCAATCTTAGGAACGTGGTTGGTCTTCAAACCAAAGTTGGAGTTTCTCCATTCTTGATTCACCTTCCTTGTGTCCTCATCATGAATTTCATGGGATGCATTTTCACTTTTAGGTGTCTTCTTTGTAACGAAATTTTTCAATACTTCCATGATCTCCCCTTTTAAACCATCCATCTTAGTATCCAACTAAGCTTCCATTGAATCCATCTTAGTATCCAACTTAGCTTCCATTGAATCCATATTCTTTTGTAGTTTATTTATGTCCCTACGCATTTCTTCACCTTCATCAAGAGACCAAGTAGGATTTTCTGGAGGCTTAGTTGGTGTAGAAGTTCCCTTTTTTGGTGGCATGTTGGCCAAGTATCACTTTTGAACCTTGATTTTGAGGTGGTTCTGGTAGACAATATTTCTTCTATTGTATCTCCCAAGTTTCATCCCTTCTGGGTATGAAACTTTCTTTTATGTAGTTCTCTGATATTTATTCTCTGCAATTCCATAGGTCTGATCAAAATTGGATGTGCCAAGTGGAATTTGTGATAACTTCCCCACAACTTGTTGATTTTTGTCCTTTCCAGGAGATATCACTTGTATAGCGTGCCCCGCACAAAATAATCGATATAAAATTCTGAAACTCACACTAGAAATACTAAAGAATATTCACGATCCAATGAAACTAGTCCCACTCAATTTGGATACTATAGGAAGAAGTTATGATTGTTTTACCTAGAACACCTTCTTGAGACTAGTCAATAGGACTAGTCAGATACCCTATCTTACACAGGGTGTATCTACAAATTTAAGATGACCCAGAATATGAACTTTACCACAGATACCTTACTAATTTCTGTAAATATCCTCCGAAGTTCAGGGTCTGAAACATTACAGAAAAATTTTTATAGCGAAAATGCCGCAATGACTCATTTCAGGATGATTCCAAAACCCTATCTTGTACAGGCTGTATCTCCAAAAGTATAAGGCCTCAGGAGATGAATTTTGAACCCAACGTACCTTGATCTGTCTACTAAATATCCTCCAAGACGTTTCTTCTGAAACGTTGTAGAAAAAAGGTTATAGCGAAAATTCCAAGATGTCTCAGATGTAGCAGTGAAACCCTAAGACCTTGAGCTCTGATACCATATGTTAAGAACCAAATACCAATATAGCATAGAAAAACCTCAGAAAAAGTACTCAACACCTTGAAAAAGAGATAATTTCATATAATAAGCCTCTTCGAGGGGGCACCCTCCTTTTACCCCACTTAAATGTTCAAGTACAAGATGATTCAAAATGAAAATGTCTCCTTGGTATATATAAGAGACTAGGAGGTATAATTACAACTAATGGCCTAAAGCCGTCATAAATAAAATAACATTACTAATATAATATGCCCCAATTAAGGGGTAATGAGCCAATATTAGGGCTTAACAGTTTATGGATCATGATTTTCATGTTATTTTTTATATGTGTATTGACAGATGCTATTAACGAGTTTTCCCTGAGTGTGCAGGACATTGACAGAGTGTGGATGTTGATGGCATCAATGGACCTCCTTGGACTCTGTATTGAGTCGGGGAGTGGATTGTATTGGTTTGAGTATTTCATTTATGCATATGTGACATATGATCTATTATATTATGATGTTGTATATGGATCGTTGACAGTGTTTTGTTAATGAATGTAGGATGATGAATGCTTGCTAATTTGACTCACATAAGGAGTAAAGGGGTCATTCACATAGACAATATATTGAGGGAGAGGTGTGCTAGCGTCCCTGTCATAGCCTACTAGCACTCCCACCATGGCTCAAATTGTAGGGTAATGATTACCTAGTTCGCAAGATCCATGATGTCGTGAGGGCAAACTGAGATAGTTGCTCATGAATATTTCTAAGGGGCACGCAATAAGGTAGGGTCCTTATTCCTTAGAAGCCATTAGTCTCTCACAAGGTCGCTCAAATGGAGTGTTGAATCCCAGGGTTGGATAACTACCAAAACCAATCAAAGGCAAGTGACACCCTTGGAGCACAGAGTGTGTCTTGAAGGGAAAATCACGTAAAAAAAAATTGAGTCAATGAATCTAGCTGGCCTAGAAAACCTTGAGTGAATAATTAACCCTGTAAAATCTTGAGCACTACCGAATCAATCAATCAATTAATTAATTAAGGATTGAATTTATTAATTATAATCCCTATAAGAGTCTAAGTCTTTGCAAATATAATTTAATTAAGCCTAAGTCTAAGTTAGTAAGAAGACTAAAAAAAAAATTTATAAATTAAATAATGAGGGGATGAAGTAAATCAATTTAAGAATTCAAGGAAAATAAAATAAACCTAAAGATCAATTTAATAGTAAATACCCATATGTGCAAGTAATTACCAAATTGGAATTTAAGGTAAGAATGGAATAAAGCTAAAAGAATGGGTACGCATAGAAAGGAATCTAGAGTCTAGTTAACACTAGTATAACTAGGAGAAGATTCTTATTTTAACTCAACTCAGATTTAGTAAGGCGTTAGTCATTAATTGGAAATAAGGGGAATAAATAGACAACTAGGAGTGATTTAAGGAGTGCTTTTAGGAAGGGTCAGGGAATTAAATTTTATTAAAATAAAATGTGGATTTACTTGTGCGAATTGGGGAAAGGGTGATAAGTGTAAGGGGGAAATAATTCTAAATTATTTAATTAAAAAAAAAAAAATTGATTGTGCAAGTGGGGAATGAGTTGAGAAAATTCTATAAAATAAATGGTTGAGATGAGAAATGGATGACACTGGTTATGGACAAAGTTATCTTGCAGAAATTTTGACTGGTCTTACTTGTGAGAGTTGGGATACCCAACTTGAGAGAGAGTGGTGGCTCTACCTTGCGAGTAAAGATCGCAACTAGCGTATATTCTGGTTGTGTGCATGGCCCCTTTGCAGCTCGAGGGGCTGATGGCGAAGAAGAGTACCCATAGCATTGGCTGGGAGGTATCAGTGAAGTCTCAACGATTAGTAAGCAGGATTTCGGAAGGAACACCAGTTGCTTAAGATCATCTCTAGGTCATCTTCGTTGTCGGTTATGGTATTTTATATATTCTATAATTGCATTGATTTTATTGTTCAATCTACTTGTTATAATTGTTGCAGACTGTGTAGAATCATGAAATTGTACAAACCAACTCCTTGAGGGATTATTAGATTTGAAGGACAAATTATATAATCGATTTTTTTTTCCATTGCGTAACATGTTGAAAAGTTTATGATTGAATAGACCATCTCTTGAGGTTTTTGTAAAATCTAGAAATGGATTCCTAATGATTTCACTGTCATTGTCTTCTCAACAAAATAAATAGAAAATTTGTGCCAAGTGTTGCTCCTCCCCCCCCCAAATCCAATTGATTTTTGCAGGCTCGCGACGGGAATAAAGGTGGATGTCCCTTCTCCTGCCACAGTGTTATCACCAATTCTTGTCATGGGAAAAAGAGTATCTAGGTCCGGGACCTGCGCAAGAAGCACCTAGCGCAAAACTCAGAGAATATTGCTTCGGGCTTAAAATGCTTGCAGGTGGTCATTTTTGTTTTCAATGGCGAGGATTTTTCATGGAGGAAAGATCTACGGTCATCGGGTGTTTGGGGCCATGAAGTTTCCCAGGGTTTAACACAGAGCAGAGGCTGGAGACAAAGTGCCCATATTCCACGATTTAATCTGGGCCATCCGATCCCACGGGGACAGGTGGCAGTCGATCGTGCGTTCCCAGTAATCGGCCTTTCGGGGATCGTAAGTTGGCAGGACATGGTTCTCCCTTGGGTTTCAAAGCCCCGAAACGTGAAATGCAAAGCCCCGGGAGCCTGGCCCACGATCATAGCCCAGGGTTCTATGGAAAGGCGGGGCTTAAAGAAGGGGGACAGGTGGCAGTGCTTGAGCTGTTTCGCGGTTCTAGTCACTGGGAAAATGAGGAAGAGATCCAAGGAGGATGCCTAGTGCAAGAGGTCCCAAAGCAATCGGGACCGTTGATCAAGGAAAGATCTCAGTCGTCCATCAGGAAAGACACGCGACGCAAGATATGAGCAGCAGATGGGGCCTTTCGGGATAGTCAAAGTGAAAGCACCGAAGTAATCTGAACCGTCCATCCAAGGGACACATGGTGCGCGATTAAACATCGTCGGGGTTTTGTCTATCGGGATTTTGAAGGCCGGGGTCACTCCTCTATTGCAGTTGGAATTGCCGAAACACAAAATGCGAAAGCCCCCAGGGGTTGGGCCCACGGTCATAGTTCCCGGTCACATCAAGCGGGGCTGAAAAGTGGGGGCTAGTTGGGTTTATGAGCTCATTGAGAGGCAAGCGATCAGGGACATTCGATGAGAATAGATCTAGGCCACTGAGCTTCAATAGATCTGGGTTGTCGATCCCTGGGAGATAGGTGATGATCTTTTGAGCACTTCCCAGGATCGAGTGTCGGGGATTTCGAGAGAAAAGGAACGAGAACTCCCGGTGGGAGAATCCCCAAAATACATTGAGGGTTGGGCCCACGGTCATGGCCCCTAGGTCATATGGAAGATAGGGCTGGCAACCTAGGCCTTCAAGGGATCATCGTGGCCATCGATTTAGGACCCAGATCCGACCGTCGATATGGAGGGTCGTTTCGCAGTTTTAGTCACTGGGGATCCTGGAGGCTAGTGTGGTGGAATTTCCCGAAAGGAGAAGTGTTGAAAGTGCCTTTGAAGATAGGTGCAGGTTCACGGCCCATGGTCGCTTGGGGTGATAGAAAGAGTTGTGCAAAGGGCCAAAGCACCAGGTTTAGCTGCAGGAGGGGTCACTGCGTTCTCTAGGTGCCAATTCAACTCGGCCTCAATCATGATCCTTGGAAGAAGTAAATGAAGGTGGGAGGAGGAGGTTAAGACCTCACCTCACTCCTTAAATGTAAGGCATGGAGTTTCTGGTAGGCAGTCTACCCAAGGTCGCCCTGTCGAGAGATTTCCTCAGAGCCATGCCGATTCAATGTCCTCGTCTGATCAGATGAGCCTACACACACTAGTTTGGAATTTAATGGCTCAACTACCCTCCTACTACCAAGGTGGCGAATTGCTCTGAGTATATATGCTCATTTTTTTGTAGGGGTCGATGGTTGAGCTAGGCTCCCACATTGTAAATTTTTAATGAAGCACTGGTTTTCGTGGTTATATATTGGCATTTGAGACTTCTTGTTTAATGAAAGTCATCTTCCTTCCATCTCTCTGTAAACTCTGTATTAAGACACTCGGAATTGGAAGATCCAGTCGAGGGTTGTGATGTTGTAGGATGATGTATGGTTGATCACTGCAATATTTGCACTAGTTTTAATCATTTTCCTATGTTACCTTTCCCTCTCACACTGAATAACTTGGAATTGGAGGATCCAGTTAAGCTGTTACAGTAGCATTGCGATGCTCAGAATTGGAATATCGAGTAGAACTATCATTATGCTGTTGTAACTGTATCAATTAGACATATTTCAGTGTCTTGTTTTTATTCTCTGAGCTGTTGGAAGTTCGGATGCCCATAGCAGTCTCATTCATCATTCCCAACAAGTCTTCCCTCTGCTCATTTTAAACTCAATTCACTAATGGAAGTTAGATCAAGACCTCACTTGCTTATGTTTTTCCTGGTCTAGGATTCTGAGTTAAAACGATATTCTCCTGGGTCTGCGCCCATTCGAACACCCCAATTCATTATCATGACATATAAAAATGATGGGTATCAAGCTTACCTTTGCTGCAATTCAGGGGTGACTTCTGGTGCTAACATTTCTAGCGCCACTGCTAGGGACGAAGTTGAAGATTTTCCCTGGGTAGAATGCCAAAGCTTACTGGTTCTGAGGGTGCATCAGAACCTAGTACACCGAAGATTGAAACTGTGCACCTGGCGACTCCAATGTTTCCACTTCACTGTTTCAGTTGTGGCTACTTTTAGCACACTTGAAATTTGACCCATAGGAGCTTTCTTGAGAAGGTTTTCAGTAGCTGCTTTCTCAGCTTGAGAAGTTCCCTGGGGGAATGAAAATGTTAGGGTCTGGCCTTTGATGGTGAAAAAATACCAAACACATTCAAAGATGCACATCATTCACCCGACAACTCCATGATTCAAGGACCGATCGACGACTCCACTGGTTCAAAATGGAAAGGATCCTGGCTCGAAGGTTTTCTCCTTTTAATTTTTCGATTATTCTTGGTTTTCCTAATGTTTTCCCTACTTGAAATGGATGGGGCGATTATTTGCCCATATTTAGAGAGCGTAAAGAGGACAACCCTGCTCAACAACTCCATGAGTTTCATGAACTCTTGCATAAGTGGGGAATACATCATGAGGGTGTATTATTGAAAATGTTCATGTTCTCATTAGAAAGATATGCTCGTGAGTGGTATTTCTCCTTACCCCCTACCAGCATCTCCTCCCTAAAGGAAATTCATGCAGTTTTCAATAAGCGTTGTCAAAAGTTTTATTCCTCTAAGTTTATATGTCATAACTATTGTGAGGAATGTGAGGAAAGTGAGCAAGACATGGTTGTGTATTATGAGGGCTGTGATGATGAAGACCGTAAGGATGAGGACCATGAAGAAGAAGATGCTATGGGTGAAGTAATGGAGTTGATTAAATCTCTCTCTGCCAAACTAGAAAGGTTGGAATCTAGAGAAAGTGCAGAGGATTTCCCAGCTCTTGAAGAGGATGTTCTTGACATCCCTACAGATGATGATAGTATTGAAGATTCCATAGCCATAGAGGCCCTGCCTTTTGCTCCTGAGATGCCTTTTGTCCCTAGCTTTGATGATTATTCGGATGAAGAGAAACAGAGCCCCACGTCACAGCTTGCTGACCAGAGGAGCAGCTAGCCTGTATATGACAGCTACAAATCATATTATGAGCTGGATATGCAGGATTTCCAAGAACACCTTACAGAGCCCTATCCTCTATTTGTTAAAGGAATTTATCATGAGGAAATCAACCATCCTGGGCCTGTAGAAGACACTGAGCAATACGAGGAAGAGTAGAGTTTTCCCATGGGTCTTGTTTATGATGATTACGAATCTGACCCTGGGTAGAGCCAAGGAGAAGAAGAGGAAGAACCAGAGGAGAAACAGAAGGAGCAACTTACCTCCTATTCAGATCCTGTCCGTGAGCATCCACCGCCTGAGATCAGTCATCCTACACCATCCTCTCGCTCACCTGAGCTTACTAGAGATATTCAACCACGTGTGAACAACTGTGTAGTAGAGGGGGCTTCCTGTCACCGATTTTCTGGAGTTTTCCACTGGTCCTATGACCCTGTGAAGGAATACATGGATTTGTATTTCCTTCATAATTTGCAGTTTCCCAGCTTCATCCTAACCTCAGCCTTAGGATGGAAGATGAAGGATGTAACTGTTCTGCTGTCACGGTTGCATCATCTGCTGGTGATCATCGACATAATGAAGAAGCTTCCATTCAGAAAGTTACTTGATTGGCTAAGGTGGAAATTTGATTTCACCTAGCCCCATGAAAATGATTTTATTAGTTTAGGATTGCACATAAATAAGCTCCTTTGAGAACGCATGTTTATTTTGTTTTACCTTTCGGCCTGTATTTTTAGCAGGGTGTTTTTGAGCTTGACTCCATAGCCCAACAAAAGGCGTCTAAAATTGCAAAAGGATTTCTTAGAGCATCATAGGGACGAATCTATCCCCCATGGAGCCTAATGTTATCACCAATTCTTGTCACAGGAAAAAGAGTATCTAGGTCTGCGACCTACGCAAGAGGCACCCAACGCAAAACTCAAAGAATATTGTTTCAGGCTTAAAATGCTTGCAGGCAGGCATTTTTGTTTTCAACGGCAAGGATTTTTCAACGGGGCAAGATCGATGGTCATCAGGTATTTGGGGCCATGAAGTTGCCTAGGGTTTAACGCAGAGCAGAGGTCGGAGACAAAGCGCCCATATTCCACAATTTATTCTGGGTCGTCCGATCCCACGGGGACAGGTGGCAGCCGATCACGCGTTCCCGGGAGTTGGCCTTTCGAGGATTGCAAGTTGGGAGGACAGGGTTCTCCCTTAGGTTTCAAAGCCCCGAAACTCAAAATGCGAAGCCCCGGGAGCCTGGAGCACGGTCATAGCCCAGGGTTCTATGGAAAGGCGGGGCCTAAAGAAGGGGGACAGGTGGCAGTGCTTGATCCGTTTCATGGTTCTAGTCACCGGGAAAATGAGGAAGAGATCCAAGGGGGATTCCCGGTGTGAGAGGTCCCGAAGCAATCGGGACCATTGATCAAGGAAAGATCTTATTCGTTCATCAGGAAAGACACACGACACAAGATCTGAGCCGCAGATGGGGCCTTTCGGGATAGTCAAAGTGAAAGTGTCGAAGTAATTTGAACAGTCTATCTAAGGAAAACGTGGTGCACGATTAAACACCGTCGCGGTTTCGGCTACCGGGATTTTGAAGGCCGAGGTCACTCCTCCACTGCAGTTGGAATCAATGAAACGCAAAATGTGAAAGCCCCCAGGGGTTGGGCCCATGGTCATAGCGCCCGATCACATCAAGCGGGGATGAAAAGTGGGGGCCAGTTGGATTTATGCACTCGTTGAGAGGCGAGAGATCAACGTCGTCCGATGAGAATAGATCTAGGTCATTGAGCTTCAGTAGATCTGGGTTGTCGATCCCTGGGAGACAGGTGGTGATATTTTGAGCACTTCGTAGGATCCAATGTCGGGGATTTCGAGAGAAAAGAAATGAGAACTCCGAGTGGGAGAATCCTCGAAATACATTGAGTGTTGGGCCCACGGTCATGGCCCCTGGGTCATATGGAAGATAGGGCTGGAAACCTAGGCCTTCAAGGGATCATCGTGGCCATTGATTTAGGAGTCAGATCCGACCACCGATATGGAGGTTCATTTCGTAGTTTTAGTCACCAGGGATCTTGGAGGCTAGTGTGGTGGAATTTCCCGAAAGGAGAAGTGTTGAAAGCTCCTTTGAAGATAGGTGTAGGGTCACGACACATGGTCACTTGGGGTGATAGAAAGAGCTGCGCAAAGGGCCAAAGCGCTGAGTTTAGCTGTAGGAGGGGTCTCCACGTTCTCCAGGTGCCAATTCAACTCGACCTCGATCTTGATCCCTGCAAGAAGTAAATGAAGGTGGGAGGAGGTGGTTGAAACCTCTCCTCACTCCTTAAATGTAAGGCATGGAGTTTCTAGCAGGCAGTTTGCCCAAGGTCGCCCTGTCGAGATATTTCCTGAGAGCCATGCCGATTCGATGTCCTCGTTTGATCATATGAGCCTGCACATGCTAGTTTGGAATTTAATGGCTCAGCTACCCTCCTGCTGCCAAGGTGGTGAATTTCTCTGAGTATATATACTCAACTTTTTGTATTTTTGTAGGGGTCGATGGTTGAGCTAGGCTCCCATATTGTAAATTTTTAATGAAGCACTGGTTTTCCTGGTTATGTATTGGCATTTAAGACTTCCTATTTAATGTAAGTCATCTTCCTTCCATCTCTCTGTAAACTCTATATTAAGACACTCGGAATTGAAAGATCTAGTCGAGGGTTGTGATGTTGTAGGATGATGTATGGTTGATCACTGCAATATTTGCACCAGTTTTAATTAGTTTCATGTGTTACCTTTCCCTCTCACACTGAATAGCTTGGAATTGGAGGATCCAGTCAAGCTGTTACAATAGCATTTTGATGCTCAGAATTGGAAGATTCAGTCGAACTATCATTATGTTGTTGTAACTGTGTCAATTAGACATATTTCAGTGTCTTGTTTTTCTTATTCGAGCTACTGGAAGGCCGGATGCCCATATCAGTCTCGTTCATCATTCTCAACAAGTCTTCCCTCTGCTCATTTTAAACTCAATTCATTGATGGAAGTTAGATAAAGACCTCACTTTCTTATGTTTTGCCTGGTCTGGGATTCTGAGTTAAAACTATATTCTCCTAGGTCTGCGCCCATTCGACCACCCCAATTCATTATCGTGACATATAAAACTAATGGGTATTAGGCTTACCTCTGCTGCAATCCAGAGGTGACTTTTGGTGCTAACACACAGTAGAAGATATTTTTTCTTCAAGGGAGTTGAAAAGGTTAATAAGCAGTCCTAATACTCTAAAACGATAATCTCGGGCAATTTAAAATTTAGTAATCTCAAGAAAATTAAATTTATACTCGTGTGCTTTTAGAATTTCTAAATATACCTAGAACATCAAATATACCATCTAAGCAAATGGATCTGATCATGAATCCAATATGGTTGTCAGGAATGGGGGCAATTTGCTTTCCAATTATCACACTCCATTCGTACCATTCCTTTTTCTTGTAGAATCCAATGGAACCGCTGGGATATTACCCTTGAGTTCCTTTCGTTTTCATATAAAAATTGTCCTGCGTTTTTGTGAGATTGCCTTGCGATCTTACCAAGGAAAATCTCTACGTTTTTATAAAATAATTTTCCCTGCGTTTTTGTGAATTTTCCTTGTGATCTTTCCTAGCAATTCCCTGCATCTTTAGACAAGGAATTTACCTTGCGTTTTTGTGAGATCGCCTTGTGATCTTACCTAGAAAAATCTTTGTGTTTTTATAAAAGAAATTGCCCTGTGTTTTTGTGAATTTTCCTTGTGATCTTTCCCAACATTTCTCTACGTCCTTACATAAGGAATTTTCCCTGTGATTTTGTGATATCGGCTTGCGATCTTACCCAGGAAAATATATATATATATTTTTATAAAAGAAATTACCATGCGTTTTTGTGAATTTGCCTTGTGATCTTGCCCAACAATTATCTACATCTCTATATAAGAAATTTGCCTTGCGTTTTTGTCAGATCGCCTTGTGATCTTACTTAGGAAAATCTCTGTGTTTTTACAAAAGAAATTTCCCTACGTTTTTGTGAAAATGCCCTGTGATCTTACCTAGGATTTCTCTGTGTATTTCTATAAGGAATTTGCCCTGCGTTTTTGTGAATTTCCTTGTGATCTTACCCAACAATTCTCTACATTTTTATATAAGGAATTTGCCCTGCATCTTTGGTGAAATTTCCTTGAGATCTTACCCTTGAGTTCTCTTCGTTTTAGTAAGAAATCTTGATTTGCGTTTTGGCAACTGGAGTACCCAACGTTTTCCTTAACCTTAAAGCTGTGATTTTTCCTCGATATAACCCAACAATTCCATTCACTCGCCTTGCATTTTTGCATCTGGAACACCCAACATTTCTCTAAAAAGGTGGTGTGCAATTTTGGGTGGATCCCCCTCAGCATATCTTTACTTACTCTACATTCATCGAACTGGAACAACAACAATTTTCCTTAACCTTAAAGATGCAATTTCACTTTGATATAACCCATCAATTCCATTTACCTGCCTTGTGTTTTTGCATCTAGAACACCCACGTTTCTATAAAAGTGGTCTTCGATTTTTGGGTGGATCACACTTAGCAATATCATTTCCTTTCCCTGCGTTTTACTCAACATTGTTCCGGACTTACGATTTACTCAGAGTTATTACTAAAGCTATTGAGCCAGCTTCGTGTAGTTGTATATAATTATGAAGGAGGGAGAGATTTCCATCTAGTTGGGTCCAATAGGTTGTGGATCCCTTGTCATTTGGATACGCAAGGAACAAGTCTTGAGTTCTCTTTGCTGTGAAGAGGGTTGGGTCAATCTTTTAGTTTTTAATTAAAATTTAGTTAGGATTGAATA
>ML778159.1:445595-462068 GCA_009831015.1 Picea engelmannii
GAAAGAAAATGGTGTCGTTAAAAATGAAAATGAAGGATATTTTTGGCTCTCTTCCTCCCTCCCCTTCTTTCCCTCTCCCCTTATTAAACATATATGTCACCTCATCATGTAAAATATCATAGTAATCATAATTAAATATATCCATAAAAAATGTTGTACCATGATTTCATTGGATCCACACATCCAAAAGGTCATTTGTATCTTTCATTCAATCCATCATTGTCTTGTCACTATTTCTCTATCTCACATTCACTACTAACCCCTTCTATGTCACTCTTATCCCCCTCTCTCTCCCACTGCTATCCCCCTATGAACCTAGGAGTGTGTCTCCACTTTGGCCCTAAATCCATCTAACCCTGGGCCCCCACCTATACTTGATGCTTAACCCTCTCCACACTTGAGCCCTGAGTGCCATATGCACATACCTCTTGTTGAGGGACACACAACACCTACACCTCCATCTTAGTGCTCTAACCACTATCATGTTCCTCAAAGAACTTTTAATCCTAAGCCGCTAGGTCCTAGTTGTCCCCAATCCCCTCTATACCTTTATTCATAAAGTTACAGGGGTCATACAATACATGATATGTATGTTGCATTAAGAGTGCACAGGTCACATCCCCAACCACCAACAAGCTGGAAAACACCACTTCTTGGACATCTCTATTAGCAATGATACCAATTTATGACGTCCCGATCCAACCAGGCGGGGTCATACTACTGCAATCAGTGCTATGATGTAATTCTAAACAGACACACATTTTATTCATACACATTTCATGCAGAAGTGACAATAATACATACATGTAATAAAATCAGACAATACTGGTACCATTATAAAACATGTACACCATACACATCATACAGAGAAAAAATATTTGGTACTTATCTTTTAATAGATGACCACCAACTGCGTGCAGGACCTCCCAGCCTTATACCATGTTTCTCATCACGCTCAGTAGTGGATCACCCCTGAGCTTGGACTAAACTCCTCCCAGGGAAAAGGAATCCTAGATCTAGGTTGAGGCTATGGGAAACTACACTGTGCAACTGGAAGGATTCTCTCCAAGGAGCCTACTTACATCCACTGCTCACAGAATATCATTCCCGACATGCCTATCCCACCTCGTGAATATGCACCTTCACTGTTCCACAGTCCATCGACTACTCCACTTCCCTTCCAGGTCTTCAACAATAGGTCGGATTAGGAATTCTCAAAGCTCCGTAGATGGTACTTGACTCCTTCCAAGAGAAATCACTTCCTAGCAAAATCTCCCACCTAGAGAGAGTTGCTCACAAGCCTGACAACCTACTTCTTCAACCACGAGCCTGACAAACTGCCTCTTCAATCCATAACCACCAAAGACCGGGTAAGGAAAGGGGACGACTCAACAATTTACAGAGGTTCACAAAGGCGAAAATTACTCTGGATGTGTACTTGCTCAATGTGTGCGTTAACTGCACAAGGGATGGCCACCCTGATGAGGATGAACTCGTGTGAAACTAAATGGCCAGGCTGGTCAGAATGTTGAGTGAGCTACAATGGTGAGAATGGTCATCCTGTAGAATCATGAGAGAGCTGCCATGGTGAGAGAGAACTCCTCAGGAAGGTGGCCATAATGGTTCGTGAACCCCCAAAAAGGTGGAACTTCCCACATAAAATATGCATGCGTCCTGGGTGACACTTGGCTCTCCAAGACCACGCTCCTCTCCACTTGGAGTTTGTTCCTCCCTTAAAGGAACTTAGGATAACTAGGTTTATTTTCCCAACTTTAGTGATTTTCAGGAATACATTATAATATTACCTTGGGTTAAGCCCTCAATCTTAGCCCCTCTTTCCTATCCTCTCAGGCCCATTCCTTTCCCTACCCAGTGGAGCTTAGTCCCCCGTAACTCTTTCTTTGTGGCCGGTCTACACACAATGATGTATTTTATTAATAATCTCCATAATTACATATACAAAAATTAGGCCCACTGACCTTAACATCTAGGCTCTTCGACCTAATAAACACATAAGCCTACCAGCTTATAATTACTTGTATCACTAGCCTACAAACATCATTACATTTCAGAGGGGCTCTTCTTGGGGTATTACAATCCCGTCCCCTTATTTTTGCACTGTCCTTAGTACAACTCGTTTACATAATATCAACAAGATTTTCAAAATATTAAAAAATATGTGGGTATTATGCCTGCATAGCATATTCATGCTCCCATGTTGCATCCTCAAGACCGTACTAGGTCCACTGAACTTTTACAAGGCCTATGGATCGATTCCATAGCTGCTTGCTTTTCCAATCAAGTATACGTACTGGATGCACCTGAAAAATGCTTTCCTGTTCCACCTGATTCACATTCCAATCAATAACATGATTAGCATATGGTACATACTTCTTAAGAAATGACACTTGAAATACATTATGTATAGACATGAATGCAGGCAATGCAAGCCTATATGCCACTGTACCAATCCTCTCTAGGATTTCAAACGGCCCATAATATCGAGCTGCCATCTTTGAACAATTTCCCAACTTCAAGGAGCTTCTGTTGGCCTTCACTCTCAAGAATACATGATCCCCTACTTTAAATTCCCCGTGAGTTCTGTTCTTATCAACATAAATTTTCTGCTTGTCCTGGGCATCCTTCAAATTCTTCTTAATCTTCAACATTTGTTCTTCCATTTCCTGGAGAAACTCTGGCCCAACCACTACCCTATCAAGTGGGTTGTCCCAGCTTACTGGGGTGTTTCACTTCCTTCCATAAAGTGCTTCAAATGGGCTCATCTTTAGTGATGCTTGATACCCATTGTTGTAGGCAAAATTCTACAAGCATAAATAATCCTCCCATTTAGATGGTTTGTCCATCACATACATCCTTAGCATGTCCTCTATCACTTCATTCACCCTTTCTTTCCTCCCATCAGACTCAAGATGATAAGCAGTGTTGAAGTTCAGATTTGTTCCGAACCCTTTGAATAACCCCTTCCATAACTTTGATGTAAACTTTGGGTGTCTATCATACACAATTTGCTTGGGTACGCCATGCAAGTGTGATACTTCCCTCATATAAATATCAGCCACATTAGTTTCCTTATTAGTAGTCTTTATAGGAATGAAATGGACAACTTTAGTAAGCTTGTCCACCACTGCCATGATTGCATCATGATGCTTTCTTGTTTTGGGCAATCTTGTGATGAAATCCATTGTCACCACTTCCCATTTCCACTCAAGAATGGGTAATGGTTGTAGTAACCCATATGGGTGTCTATGCTCAACCTTGACCCTTTGACATTCCAAGCATTTAGATATGTATTCAACAATCTCCTTCTTCATGTTGGGCCAATAATATTGGCTCTTGACTGCTAATTTTTTTTTTTGATATCCTGGGTATCCTGCATAAGGCACATTATGCATTTATTTTAAAATTGCACTCCTCAATTCCGGAGAATCTGGTACCTAAAATCTATTTTTTTACAAGAGAATTCCATCAATTCCCAATTCATAATCTTCAGTTTTCTGCTGCATTTTACCTTGCTGCAATTTTGTTACCAATTCCATGTACTACAAATCTTCTTTTGTAGCTTCAAAAATTCTGCCTTTGAGATCAGTCTGATACATGCTAATGGTTGTATAATGTAGTTCATGTACTCTTCTGCTGAGTGTGCCATCCACTTTTTTCTCCTTTCCTTTGATGTGCTTGATATCAAAGTCATACTCTCAGAGAAATTCAAACCATCTACTCTGCTTAGCATTCAAAGTAGGTTGATCAAACAAATATTTCAGATTGTTATGGTCTGTCCTTAGCTCAAACCTCTTTCCCATGAGGTAGTGCCTCCACTTCTTCAAAGCGTGCACCATGGCTGACAATTCCAAATCATGAGTGGCATAGAGTCTTTCATGCTCTTTCAATTTTATGGACTCAAAACATATTACAAACCTATTATGGATAAGGACTCCACCAATTCCTTATTTTCACACATATTTGAAAACCATGAAATCTTCATTCGGATTTGCGATCTTCATAATTGGAGCACTGGTTAACAATGTCTTCAATTGTTGGAAACTCTTTTCACATTCTTTTTTCCATTGAAACTTTTTCCCCTTCCTTTGCAGAGAAGTGATGGGGTGAGATATTCTCGAAAACCCTGCAATGAACCTTCTGTAGTAGCTAGCTAGACCCATGAAGGATCTAACTTCTGTCACATTCTTAGGTGTTGTCCACCCTTTAATGGCCTCAATCTTTTCAGGGTCCACTGCTATCCCTTCTTTAGATATGGTATGCCCCAAATAATGAATTTTGTTTTGATAAAATGAGCACTTGCTCCATTTGGCATACAATTGAAGTTTCCTTAGCACTTGCAACACCATCCTCAAATGATGCTCATGCTCTTTTCCCAACTTGGTTTATACAAGAATGTCATCCAAAAAGACAATGACAAACTTGTCTAAATATTCCCGGAAAACAACATTCATTAAGCACATGAAAACAACGGGTGCATTTGATAACCAAAATGGCACCACTGTGAACTCATAATGACCGTACCTTGTCCTGAAGGAGGTCTTGCTGATATCCTCCTCTTTAATCCTTACCTGATGGTATCCTGACCTGAGATCTATCTTATAAAATATATTTGAATCCTTCAATTAATCAAATAGATCATCAATCCGTGGAAAAGGATACTTGCTCTTTATATTTACTTTGTTCAACTGTCTGAAGTCGATGCATAATCTCAATGTCCCATCTTTCTTTTTCACAAACAAGACTGGGGAACCCCAAGGTGACACACTTGGGTGTATATATCCCTTCTTCAGAAGTTCTTCAAGCTGCATTTGCAATTCCTTCAACTCTGGTGTACTCATTCTGTAAGGAGTCTTTGATACTGGAGCTTCTCCAGGCATCAAATTAATAGAGAAATCAATATCTCTCTTTGGAGGTAGTCCTGGTACCTCCTTGAACACATCTTCAAAATCTTCCAGGACTGCATGATCTTCCAAATTTGGCACCTTATCCTGTAGCACTTCTTCAGCTGCATTGCTGAGATTTCCCAGACAATAACTGCCCTGGGAATTCCTTGGATTGTTTTCCGTTTTCCTTCCTCATTCAAGCAAGTGAATGCCTTGTAATGGCAGTCTAATATGGCATGGTGTTTGTCCAACCAATCCATACCAATTAGGAAATCATATGATCCCAACGACAAGATGTTCAAATCTTCCTTGGTACACAGTCCATTCATGCCCACTAGACATGATTTAACCAGATCAACAACCTTTCTCTTGGCTCATGTAGCTATCTATACCAACCAATATTTCCCATGCTTTCTTCTTGGAAAAATAAATATTTCCACTACCTTAGGGTCTATATAGCTATGAATATCCCCCGAATCAATTAAAATAGTAAAGGCATGGTTATTTATCATACCTTCAACTTCAATCATGTGTGATTGGAACTCAACTTGCTTGTTGTCCAGGGCTGCATAGATCCTTGGTACTCTTATGCCCATGTCCTCCACTGTCTCTGCTTGCTGTATATTGTGGAAAACTCTTACCTTGTCACTTTTGTGAGAAAAATCTCTATACTTGTGGTCTCCTTTACAACCCCAACATTAAATGGGTGCCTTCATTGACCTCTACCCTCCTACCTCATTCATTCTATGTTCTCTAACATATGGTTGTCCTTGAGGAATGTTTCTTAAAAATGGAGGCTTGTTTCCCTTCTGCCTCTGTTCCTTCTTGAACTTCTTCTTGTCCTCCCAAGCCTTCTAGAAAGTAGGCTTTCCTTTTTCCTGATCTGATAAGCATTTTTCTCTCCTTAAAGTTTCTTCTAGAGTCCTGGGATCATCATATTGGATTTTATCACTGATGAAATATGGCAGCCCACTTAGGTACCTCTAAATCTTCACTGTCTCATCCTCAATGAAAGAGACATACTTCAATAGCTCTAAGAATCTCCTTTCATATTCATCAATAGCAATGATGCTCAATTTAAGTTCAAATAACTCTTTCATCTTTCTGTCAAATACCTCTTGGTCAGGTATTTACTCTCAAAATGCCTCTTGAAATCCTTCCAAGTCACATTTTCTCCCTGAGGTGTTGTACTTGCACTAGCTGATCCTACCACATGGATGCTTTTCCTTTAAGTTGGTATATGGAAATTCTTCCTTCTGCATGAGAACAATAATTATGTAATTGAAAATGCTTTCTCGTGCCCAACAACCATGTCTCTGCATCTTCATCCTTCTTTTTCTCCCCATCAAACGTAGGAGGTTTGATTTTGTTCATTTCCCCTCATAGCTCATCCTCACCAGATCTCTTATGCTTCCTAATAGGGGATGGACTTGAGCTATTGTGTGCTCTCTTATTGGAATGCCTCGGGGAGTGTTGGTGATGTCTTCTATCACTTTTTGTTCTTCCGTGACTCCCTAATTTTCTTGAGCCACTCTCCTTATCCAATTTATTTTCTATCCTTTCCAAGATTTGCATCAAATTTATGTTGAATTCTCCCTGTTTCTCCCTTGATTTCATGAGATTTTTGTTATATGCTCGGTGAGTCTGGACATCTTTCTGCAACTTTTCAATGATTTTCATCATGCTTCCTTCTTTATCTAACCCTTCTCCATGCCCATTGGATTTCGATCCTTCAACTCCTAAAGGAAGTGAAGGACACCAATCCTCTTTAGAGCACCAACTTTAAGAGACACATTTCCCCTTCTTTAGGGCACCAACCCTAGGAAGCACCAACTCCCTCATCTTTAGGGCACCAACCCTAGGAAGCACCAACTCCCTTGTATTTAGGGCACCAACCTAGGAAGAAAAAACTCCCTTATCTTTTACAATCTGCTTAGTAAGGATATGAATCCTTCCATGCTCCTCCCTTCCACCCTCACTGCATAAGTATCTTCATCTTTCCTTCCTGGAATCTGCTTCAGCTTTTGATCTTCTGATCTGGACTGCAGAGACACCCTCTTCTTACCACTCTTTCTTGTTTATATATTCTTCAAAACGACGTGAGTGTGATACATTGTGTCACTTTGTTTGGAGCATCGCACCTCTTCGCCTAACTTAACCATAATCACAGTTTATTATTCTTACCGTGAAGGCTTTTCATAAATTGATCACAGATATGGATCAATTTTATCTTTTTAACTTGATCTCGAATCTCTACAATTATTTTAGAAACCAAGTTCTGCAAAGGTGCCTCCTTCAAATCATTACATGTGACCAATAATGCAAAACCATGGGCTTATCAAATTTAGCGATACATTATCTTTTGCCTTTTATATCTTTTATTCCATATGACCAACAACAGTGACTAGATGCTAGGCCAAACGAGCGCTTGAGTGCTTATCATAATCAATGGTCACGATTTAATCTCCCGATGAGATGGACGACTGTCGGGACTTCGGGACTTTGTCCTTTCAAATCTTTTCAAATACGATTTCGCTGAATAGATCAGATGGTTCACATTTATTTCGCGGAACCATATCAATGGTTAGATTCGATCCTTACACTTATCCTTTCACTGCTTAATCTGATGGATGGGACTTAATCAAGCATTGAGATGGATGGCCACCTTTTACTTCAGGACTTCGGCTATTTCTAATTACTCTATCCTTCCACTATATTTTGATCAATGGTTGAGATTGCACTCGAAGTATTCTTTAGATCAGACGACTCATGTCCACTTTGGGACTTCGACATTCAAGACTTCGGGACTTTGGTCATTTGTTGGTAGTAAAACTCCCGAAGTAAAACTCCTGGAGTGACATAACTTACTGACGTCATATGTGCACTTAGGGACTTCAGCATTCAGGACTTTGAGACTTTGGACAATTGTTGGTGGTGAAACTCCCGAAGTAAAACTCACGGAATGACGTAACTTACTAACGTCACTTGTTAACATGGTACGGGCTGAGTGGCATCCACGTGTCACTTAGATTCATGATTTACATGTACCTCATATGTCGATTTCATCTTGACATTTTTCATTATCTGACTGTTCCACATGTCCTTGCTATCATGGTCTGTCACATGTTCTTGTTGACATGGTCTGCTGACGTAGATATCTCGATGTGACACATATTCATCTCCTTGATCTAACAGTTAGAATACTATATGAAATGTATCTCAGATCGACGACTGAGAGTGACTTCTGAATTTCGACTTTCGGGACTTCGGGTAATTCAATATCTTGACTTCACAATTCTTTGAAAGTGATATTCCCAAAGCGTAACCTCCTCACATATTTTAACCCGAAATGAATGATGTTCGTTTGATCAAGATCTTAGATCGACGTCTCAATCTGTCTGCGATGCTTCTTTGCCTTGATCTAAATCCAACGTTTCTCCATCTTTTCTTATCCTATCCTTCCACTTAGAGTGATCCAACGGTCGTGAAGACTCTTGAATCATATTAACAATCAAGGATGATTTCAGAACCACAACTTATGAGTGATTTAATTCATCACCCAAGCTCTGCAATTTGAAGTTGTGCATTTGTTGGTGAGTCAATCACAATCATCGATCTTTGAAGATATAATATTTGACAGTCCTGACTAATTGTGGGATTAGAAATAGCACGATATTTAATTCTCCTTTCTCTTTTCGCAATCTATCCCTGTCGTTGATCTGGTGCTTGCGCATATGACAGTCACGACTTAATCAGACTTAATCTGATCGTTTGTTGGATCAACCATAGTCGTCGATATTTGAGTTTATGAGATCTGATGATCTATACCAATTGCGGTATTGGAACTAGCGAATTGTTTAATTCTTCTTTCGATCTTTGCACTTCATCCCTACCGTTGATCTAGCGCATGCATATCAACGATCCTAACTTGTCCTGTGGGGATTTTGATCCTGATCATGTTTCTGCACCACGTTTTCCCTTCTGAGCTTCATGTGCATCATCGGTTGTTGACATCAATGACAATACATCAATAATAGTATGTCCAACAATCTCCCCCTTTGTGATTGAGGGCAACATTCTAACTTCATACATACTCCCCCTGTGATGATGCTTTTCTTTATGAAGTTACTCTCCCCCTTTGACATCAATGGAAAAGGGTTTCTCCCCCTAGGGTAATGTTCCTATGACTATTCGATTTTAATGGGGTTTTTGAATTACTCCTAATTTCTGTCGAAGATTCTCAAAAGTACTCCTAGGAAGAGGTTTTGTGAAAATGTCTACAATCTGTTCTTTGGTGTCTACATACATTATTTTGACCACCTTCTGGGTAACCTGATCTCTTAGAAAATGGTATTTGATCGGTATGTGTTTAGTTTTATAATGCATTACTGGATTTTTAGAGATGCTTATGGCACTAGTGTTGTCACAGTTAATAGTAATAGGATTGTTATATTTTATTTGTAGGTCTTCTAAAGTTTGTTTCATCCAAAGGACTTGTGTGCAACAGGATGCAGCGACAATTTATTTTTCCTCTGCTGTACAAAGAGATGTGGATGTTTGTTTCTTGCTTGACCATGCCACTAGACTTTTTCCCAAGAAAAATTCTCCTCCACTGGTGCTTTTTCTATCATCTATGCTACTTGCCCAATCAACATCAGTATATGCAGTTAGGTTCAAATTTGTGTCTTTTGGATACCACAATCCAAATTATAGGATGCCTTGAAGGTATTTGAATATTCTTTTTACCGATTTTAAGTGAGATTCCCTAGGTGCAGATTGAAATCTCCCCACAAGTCCTACAACTTGCATGCTGTCAGGTCTCTTTGTTGTTGAGTAGAGTAAACTTCCAATCATTGATCTATACATTGTTTGGTCCACTTTTGGTGAGTCGTATTCTAGACTTAGCTTATATCCAGTGACCATGGGAGTACTCATGGGTTTACTGTCTTCCATTTGAAATTTCTTCAGCATGTCTTTGATATATTTGGTTTGTGAAACAAATATTCCATTTTTAGTTTGATTTACTTGTAAACCTAGGAAAAATGAAAGTTCTCCCAGCATAGACATTTCAAACTCTTCTTGCATTTTAGTTGCAAATTCTCTGCTTAATGTAGTGAGATTACTCCCAAATATAATTTCATCTACATATACTACCACAACAATCATGTTTTTATCCTCAATTTTGATATATAGGTTGTTGTCAATAGTCCCTCTCTTGTATCCTTTTTTTTGTAGATACTGATCAAGCCTAGAGAACCATTCTCTGGGGGCTTGTTTAAGACCATACATGGCCTTTTTTAGTTTTCACACATAGTCCTGGTTTTCTGATAAAATGAATCCTTCTGGTTTCTCAACATAGACTTCTTCTTCTAGTGTTCCATTAAGGAATGTTGATTTGACATCCATCTGATATATTTTGAAATTTCTAAATCTTGCAAATGCTAGGAACATTCTGATGGCCTCAAGTCTTGCTACAGGAGTGAAGGTTTCTTCAAAATCAATACCTTCTATTTGGGAGTATCCCTTGCAGACTAGTCTGGCTTTGTTCTTTATAATTTCCCCATTTTCATTTAATTTGTTCTTAAAGATCCACTTAGATCCTATCACATTCTTGTTCTTGGGTCTTGGAACTAGTTCCGAAGTCTGATTCTTTTCTATTTGATCTAGTTCTTCATTCATTGGTTTTATCCAATCTTTACTTTTGACAGCTTCTTTAACAGACTTAGGTTCAATTAAGGATAACATTGCTTGTTCTGAGTCAAAGGATACTCTCCTTCTTGTTTCTACTCCTACACTTTTATCTCCAATGATCTGGCTTTCATGATGATTCTTTTGAACTCTTTTTTATGGAGCTCTTGGCAAGGGCGTTTCTTCATTGTCTTCTTCATCAGTGTGCGGTTCATTTTCCTTTGTTTCATCATCATTTTCTTGCTGAGATTCTGCATCATCCTCCTCTTGTTGAGATTTTATAGCATCATATTTTTGTTGATATTTTTGATCAAATCCTTGGGATATGCCCTTTCTTAAATCATCTATTTTTACATTTTCACTTTCCACTATTTTTAGTAGTCTGAGATTATAAAATCTGTATGCCATTTTATTAGATGAGTATCCTAAGAATATTCCTTCATCAGATCTTGGGTCAAACATTCCTAGGTTATCTTCGTCATTCTTTATGTAACATTTACTTCCACAAATTCTAAAGTGTTTTACAAAGGCTGGCCTCCCAAACCATAGTTCATAAGGGGTTTTGTCATGATTGGGTCTCAATTGATATCTATTAAGTATGTGAACTGTTGTGTGAATTGCATCTCTCCAAAATTTGTCTGGAAGTTTGGCTTCATTTAGCATAGTTCTTGCGGCTTCTTGAACTATTCTATTTTTCCTTTCTACCACTCCATTTTGTTGAGGAGTCCTAGGGGCTGAAAATTGTCGTTTGATACCATGGTTTTCACAGAATTGAGTGAATTCTTTAGAGGTGAATTCTCCTCCATTGTCTGATCTTAGACATTTAATTTTGAGATCTGTTTCATTTTCTACAAGAGCTTTAAATGTTTTGAATTTCTCAAAGGCTTCTGATTTTTCTTTTAAAAAGAAAACCCAGGTCAGTCTTGTGTAATCATCAACAATCAACATAAAATAATGTTCACCGTAAGTGATTTTGGTTCTGGTAGGTCCACATAGATCTGTGTGAATAATCTGTAATGGTTTTTTTGTGGAGTGTTCTTTTGTTTTGAACCTAACTCTTGTTTTCTTTCCTATTTGACAATGTTTACAAATGGGATCTGAAGGCTTAATCATTTTTGGTAGGTCCCTAACTGCCTCTTTCTCGGTGGCTTTGATCAAGTTGTCAAGGATTAAATGTCCCAACCTTTTATGCCATAGCCATCTTTCATATACTTGGCTTAAACAACATCTATCTTCTTCATCTATATTAAGGATGTACACATTGCTAGATGTTCTTGGTGCGACTGCCACTAGCTTTCCAATGTCCCTTTTTCTGATCTCACATTTCTAAGAATCAAAAGTAAGTATGTGACCTTGATCACATGTTTGGATTACACTTAGGTGATTAGGTTCGATATATTCTACCAGAAGTACATCTTTTGCTTTAGTTTTATTATTTCCTAACCTAACAATACCTTTTCCGAGTATCTTGGTTGACATGTTATCTCCAAAGGTTACTTTTCCTTTTCCTTTCTCATTTAATTTGAGAAATTTACTTTGATCTCTAGTCATGTGTTTGGAACATCCACTGTCAATATACCAATGACATCCCTGATTTTTTGCATATAAGGCTACTTTGCACTCTGTTTGTCTTTTCTTCCATATCTTTTGATTAATAGGAATATTTATCCTTTTATCATATTTTGGCAATCTACATTCACTGGTTTTGTGACCATAGTTGTTGCATTTTTGGCATTCACTATTGGTGCTTTGCAAGGGAGAAAATGAGTTATAGTTTCTCTTCTTTGTTGTACTCATTGTTTTTATATCTTTGGTCATTTCTCTAATTGTGTTGTCCATAAGCTTTGCAGTGTACTGCTTTATGCCCAAAATTATTGCAAGAGTAACAATATCCAATAAATAGATAATTAGGAGGATTCCTCTGATGATTGTATTTATCTTGTCATTTTTTACTCTACTAGGGAGTATTGATTTATGTTTATGTGTAACAGTTTTCAATGGCATCATTTTTGCCTAGTTATCCTCCCTTTTTAATGAATTTTTCAGAGTATCTGCATAACTAATTTGTTTCTTGACAGATCCTTGTAATGTAGCAGTTGAGTATTGAGTGTATCCCAAACCAATCTTGTTGTTTGGTGACCTTTGACTACTGAGAATTTCATCCAATATTTTTGAACTATTTTCAAATTGTGATCCCTTCTTTTCTTTTTAATTTCACCTTTTAGAAGCTTAATCTCAGTTTCTAGTTTCTCACATACTTGTTTCTTATCATTTAGTTGTTGTAAAATGACTTCTCTAATTTTATTAGTTTCCAGGAGTTGGGATTTTAAATCACTAATGATTTGTTCTAATTCTTTGATAGTTTAGGAAACTTCCCTCTCTCTTGATTTAGTAGTTTCTTTAATTCCTAGAAGCTCTTCCCTTAGTACCCTATTTTGTTTTTTGGTTTTACTTAGTTCTTCAATCACACTAAGGATTTATTCTTCTAAGTTTAATTCTTCTTCATCTTCCGAATGACTATCATCTTGAGTTTTTATCCCCATAAATAGAAGCTCTAGTTCGTCTTCTTCATTTTCTTCTGATGAGCTACAGTCTTCTTGGGTAAAGAACGTTTTATTTTTCTTGTAGAACCTCTTTTTACTATCAGTTTGAGTTTTCTTCTGATTACTTTCCTCCTGCTTTGGATAGGGACACTTATTGGCAAAGTGTCCATTTTTTCCACTGTTAAAACATATTAGAGGAATCTTCCCGTTGTATTTCCCCGTCCCTTTCTTGAGTTTCTTTATGAAGTTTGAAGTTTCTTCATCAGATATATCTGATAAATCATCTTTGGTATTTTTCTCTTGCCTCACTTTAGATGCTTTAAAGGTTGTTTCCTTTTTTGATGATTTATCATTCCCTGTTCTCATTTCATATGCTGTAAAAATTCCATGGAGCTAATCAACTGTGAGTGTGTCAAGATCATACCTATCTTCAGTTGAAGAGATCTTGGCATCATATCTCATAGGTAATGACCTTAGTATTTTTTGCACAATAGGTTTATCTTCAAGTTCTTCTCATTCTGCTCTGATTGAATTGACCACTTCATTTACTCTATGAAAGTATTCAACAATGTTTCTTCTTCTTTCATTTTCAAATTTTCAAACTGAGCTCTATAGGTCTATAGATTGGCTTCCTTGACTTTCTCATCTCCTTCATATACAACCTCCAACTTTTCCCATATTTCTTTGGCTGATTTAAAATGCATAACCTTCACACATATGGAATTAGTCAACCCTCCTAGAATTCCATTAACTTCTCTTGAATTGTCATTACAGATTTTCTTTCCTGCAACATCTTTGGGTGGAGCAAGAGGTGAAGTGTAACCATCTAAAACAGATTTCTAGATATCAAAACCAAGATCCAACAGGAAGTTTTTCATTCTTATATTCCATAGAGCATAGCCTCCTCCATTGAACAATGGTGCTTTGTTGTTAGACATTCCCTCTTGTTGGTCCATCTTTAGGATCTACCTCTTAGTTGTTAGACTGTTCTAAAGACACTGAATTTGATACCAATTGTTAGAATACTAAGAGGGGGGGGTGAATTAGTATTACCCTTTTTTAACAATTAGCAGTTACATTTTATATTTTATTGATTACCACAATGAATCAACAATGAATTGTATGCAAAATCAATTATATTAATATATTTAACATCAATTACAAGGTTTATAAAGAATAGTGAAGGACACCAATCCTCTTTAGAGCACCAACTCTAGGATACATAGATCCCCTTCTTCAGGGCACCAACCCTAGGAAGCACCAATTCCCTCGTCTTTAGGGCACCAACCCTAGGAAGCACCAACTCCCTTGTATTTAGGGCGCCAACCCTAGGAAGCACCAACTCCCTTATATTTTACAATTTTCTTAGTAAGGACATGAATCCTTCCATGCTCCTCCCTTCCACCCTCATTTCATAAGTATCTTCAGCTTTCCTTCCTGGAATTTGCTTCAAATTTTGATCTTTTGATCTGGACTGCAAAGACACCTTCTTCTCACCACTCTTTCTTGCTTATATATTCTTCAAAAGGACGTGAGTGTGATACACTATGTCCCTTTGTTTGGACCATCACACCTCTTCGTCTAACTTAACCATAATCACATATTATTATTCTTTTTTTTTTAGATAAGAAGTATAAAATATATTAAAAAACCTGCCAAAGGCAAAAAGATAGCATCCAGTTACAGTCAATGTTTGGTTAGGCTGATGGGCTGCCCCAACAAAGGGGAAACCAGCCCATTCAACCAATTAGTTCACAGAAGTTTGATATGGCCTACTGAGCATAAAAGTCTGAACTATAATAGCAGTAAGCAAAAAAGACATATAACCTAGATGGTAGCCACGTAGCTTGGCCAGGTGCCCTGGAGGCTTTCGGACCCTGGAGGCTCTTCTTCAATGATTGCTGTGCCATTTCCCCAATGCACTTCGTCCTTTGGAGTAGCGTCAAGTCACTGACTGCTTGTCTTCGTGTCCTGTGGCTGAGGCATAGGCGCTGTCCCGCTGCTCTGATTTTTTTCCCCTTGCACGTCTCCGGATTGCTGCATAGCAGCATTGCTGCAGGAGGGTGAGCCGTATTCCTTTCCTTTATTCGCTTTGATGCCTCCAGTATCAACAGTAGCTTCGGGCATGGAGGTCGCTGCTTCCGTTTCTTTGTGGATAGTCGCCTGCAGAGAGGTTAGAAGCTGGAGGAATAGTCCTATCTGTTCATTGTTTAGTTCTAATTGGAACTGTAAATCCTCCACTCCCCGACGAAGATCGAAAACTAAGCCCTGAAGAATGGCCAGTTTGTCTATGAGTCTCTCACCCTGGATGTCATCCGCCGAGGAGTGTGCCTGGTGTGGTCGGTCGCTCGAAAGAGGAGGGTTCTGTGCGGCAGAGGGACCAGGAGGGGCTGGGGGATTAGGGTGCGAGAGTGCAACCATTGACATAGATTGAATTTCGCGCAGTGCTGAGCTGAGGGAGTGAGGAACAAGTTCACGATGGTGGGTGGGAGCGTCCACGAGAGGTTGCGTAGGGGGAAGGGCCAAAGGCCGACGGGGCCTCCAGGGAGAGCCTCGTCGAGGCTTCCCTCTCAGTCTCTTTTTGTGCTTCGGCATGGTGGAGCTGCTGTAACGTGTCAAGAGCCAGAAGTGGGGGTGGATAGCCTGGTGTCTGCCTGCTCTAGCCCACAAAATTCTCGGGTGAGGATGTGCCTTCAGCCTCCAATTCAAACAGCGCTCTACACAAAGATCCATAACCAGGAGCCTCTGCATTATCAACGCGACGGAAGGAGGAGTCGTAAATGCCCGATCGTATGACATGAAAGGAAATTAATTCACAGGAGGGTGGTGGGTGAGGGCACGAGCCCTTCACATGGCTCCGTGCCCTGCTGGCGCTCTCCGCGTTCCTCCTCTTGCCCCATGTATTCCATTAACACCCCATCCGGGGAGGTATCCACCATTCTGGCTTTGCAGATGCACTGCTGCAGAATGGGGTGATCAGGTTCCAGAGCCTAATTGCAAATGAATTCCGACTCGCACCTGTTGATGCTTATATTGGCTAAATCATCCGCCACTTGATTTGCTGTTCTTCAGACGTGGTTGGGGACGATGGCCAAGTCTGGTCGCAAGGAGTCGGTGATGCACTGTAATTCATGCAGGAGGCGCCAGCTAGGTGAAATCCTTTCTGGGTTGACACCATTGAGAATTTTTCGCAGCAAACTGATGATGATGTGGGAATCTCCCTCCACTATTAACTTGGGGAAATTGTTTTTAAAGGATATCTGTAGTCCCCGAGTGAGGCCCCAGAGCTCTGCTGCATTATTCGTGGAGTGTCCTATGTAACCATCTCCAATGAGAAG
>ML778159.1:466076-485890 GCA_009831015.1 Picea engelmannii
TTCTCCATGATTATTACGCTGGTGTCCCAAAGAATGGTTAAACCTCCTGCTGTGCCTGTGGCATCGATGGATACCGCTGCCCCCTGCTTCCAGCATTTGGGTAGTAATTTGTCAATGTCCTCTGAGCTGCACTTTGTTTCCTAGATAAATATGACTTCTGGTCATTCTGCTATGAGCAATTCCCGTAGCCTTTTCTGCTTGCTACGTCCGTTGAGACCTCTAATGTTCCAAGTGAGGATTTTCATGATGATGAAGGGGTGGGGAGGGGAGGGAAACTGTCTGAAATCAGGTTGATTTGGCCAGAGTTCACCATGTAGTTACCTATTTCTTGTATCAGCTTGTTGGTTGATTTTCTGCCCCGTTTCTTTTCATCTTTCTGAATTTTGTTTGGGTTTTTTTATTGACCTCCCTGGATGCCTAGACCTTTGCTAGCTCGCGCTGTGGATCCTGCAGAGGAATTGAGGAACACCTTGTGAACTTTTCGTAGGTGATCCCTGGGAATGGTGTATAGTTTTTGTTGCCTGTAGGCGTGCTCCAGGTATTCCAGATATACTCCTGCGAGGTCCTGTTCCTCTAGTTCCATATCTGCCTCCCCATCCTCTGCTTCCTGTGGGTCTTGTTGGATTTTGGCCATGTCGGGTGGATTGAGATCGGGGGTATTGATTAGAGAGGGATGGTCTCCACTTGGGCCAGGGGGTGGGGGTGCAGAGCTCTGAGGTGTGGCCCCCGAGTGGGTCTGGGTGACGATTTCTTCTGGTTGATCTTGCAGAATTGCAAATTTGTTACTAGTTGAGGGGTCTTTACTTACCTGAGCCGATTTCCGCCTGGCCCCTTGACGCCTTTTCCCTGCTGGTTGTACAAATCCATCCTTGTCCTTGCTGCCCTCCATGTTCCCTTCTTTGTGTCCTTCTTTTTGTGCATTGTTGAGTGGGCATTCCCGGAAGAGGTGACCATGCTCATGGCACTTCCTGCATCGAAACGGGATGTGCTCGTAGTCGATGGTCTGAGACCAGTCTTCATCGTGGTATTCTAGCGTGATGGAACCCGGAAGTGGTTTGGCAATGTTCATGTACACACAGATGCGTGCATAAGAGGTATATCGGCGTTGCTTGGTAGCTTTTGAGGATTTGACGTAAACGCCTATGGTATTGCCAATTCCTGCCAAGACCTCTTCTAGCCAAAACTCCTGGGGTAGGGAGTAGAGTCGGATCCATACCGGTGCGTGGGAAAAGTCCTCCTTCTCAGGGCTGAACTTCTCAGTCCAAAATCTCAAGAAAAGCCCTGATGAGTTGAAGAAATACGACCCTCCTTCGAAGACCCGATTCCGATCCTCCAGGTTATGAAAGATGATGGTGAAGAACCCTTTAGAGCCCAACTACAGGTCATAATGGACTTTCGGTCTCCACCAATGCTGTATCCACTTGATTAAGTCTCGCTCAGAGGGCCAAAGCCCTAGAAATTTGCCTATCAGGGCATAATCCCTCATGTATTGTTTCTGTTCCTCAATACGTGGTGTGCTGATTAAATATTTTGGGGCCTGGGGGGCTTGAGGTATGCATTTACCTGGTAACCAAGGAGGTGACGCCGTGGCTTTCTCTTTCAGCGGATCTATTTCCATCGCAGGATATTTGAAGGGGTTCTCCATCAGAAGTTGCTCCCGTAGGTCCGGAGGCGTCTCAAAAGTGGGGCGAATCGGCCCTTCAGCAAGTGTGCCGCCTGCTGTGATGTGGCTGTAGGAGGCGCCCTGCGGCGCCCCCTCTTGGTGTTCCATGGCCTCAGAGGCCAAGAGTCGTGGTTGCCCAAATCGCATGTGTAGGGAAGGGTAAAACCCTAGCTCGAGCCCGATCTTCAGAAATTTTATGTAGAGATTGTTGTTAATATGATTTCATTTTTATGACACTGTGATGATATTCTAATGATTGTGATTGACTCCTTCCACAGATTATTATTCTTACTGTGAAGGCTTTTCATAAATTGATCATAGATATGGATCAATTTTATCTTTTTAACTCGATCCTGAATCTTTGCAATTATTTCAAAAATTGAGTTCTGCAAAGGCGCTTCCTTCAAACCATTACATGTGACCGATAATGCAAAACCACGGTCTTATCAACTTTAACAACGCATTATATTTTTTCTTTTATATCTTTTATTCCATATGACCAATGACGGTGACTAGACGCTAGGCCAAATGAGCGCTTGAGAACTTATCAAAATCAACAGTCACATTTTAATCTCTCGATGAGACGGATGACTGTTGGGACTTCAGGACTTTGTCCTTTCAAATATTTTCAAATACGATTTATCCAAACCAATCGGATGGTTCACGTTTATTTTGCTGAACCGGATCAATGGTTAGATTCGATCCTTAGAGTTATCCTTTCACTACTTAATCCAATGGCTGGGACTTAATCAAGCATTGAGATGGATGGCCACCTTTTACTTCGGGACTTTGGCTATTTCTACTTACGCTATCCTTCCACTGTATTTTGATCAATGGTTGAGAATGCACCCACAATATTCTTCAGATCAGACAAATCATGTCCACTTCGGGACTTCGGCATTCGAGACTTTGGGAATTTGGTCATTTGTTGGTAGTAGAAATCCCAGAGTGACGTAACTTACCGATGTCATATGTTCACTTCGGGACTTCGACATTCGGGACTTTAGGACTTTTGACATTTGTTGGTGGTGAAACTCCCGAAGTAAAACTCCTGGAGTGACGTAACTTACTGACATCACTTGTTGACATGGCACGGGCCGAGTGGTAGCCACGTTTCACTTAGATTCATGATTTACATGTACCTCATCTGTCGATTTCATCTCAACACTTGTCATTATATGGTTGTGCCACGTGTCCTTGCTGTTGTGGTCTGTCACATGTTCTTATTGACATGGTCCGTTGACATAGATATCATGATGTGACACATATTCATCTCCTTGATATAACGATCAAAATACTATCCAAAATGTATCTCAAATCGATGACTGAGAGTGAATTCGGAATTTCGGCTTTCAGGACATTGGGTAATTCAATATCTTGACTTCACAATTCTTCTGAAGTGATATTCTCGAAGCGTAACCTCCTCACATCTTTTAACTCGAAATGAATGATGTTCGTTTGATCAAGATCTTAGATCGATGGCTCGATCTGTCTGCGATGCTGATTTGCCTTGATCTAAATCCAATGGCCCTCCATCTTTTCTTATCCTATCCTTTCACTTAGAGTGATCCAACGATCGTGAAGACTCTCGAAGCATATTAATGATCAAGGATGATTGTGGAACCACAACTTGCAAGTGATTTAATTCGTCAGCCAATCTCTACAATTTGAAGTTGTGCGTTTGTTGGTGAGTCAACCACAATTGTCGGTCTTTGAAGCTATAAGATATGACGGTCCTGACTAATTACGAGATTGGAAATAACACGATATTTAATTCTCCTTTCGCTTTTCATAATCTATCCCTGTCGTTGATCTAGCGCTTGCTCATCCGACGGTCATGGATTAATCCGACTTAATCTGATCATTTGTTGGATCAACCATAGTCGTTGATATTTGAGTTTATGAGATCTGATGATCTATACCAATCACAAGATTGGAACTAGCGAGTTGTTTAATTCTTCTTTCCCTTTCCACAATTCATCCCTGTCGTTGATCTGGCGCATGCATGTCAACTATCCTGGTTTGTCCTGTGGAGATTTTGATCCTGATCACGTTTATGCACCACATTTTCCCTTCTGAGCTTCATGTGCATCATCGGTTATTGACATCAATGACAATACATCAATAACAGTATGTCCAACAATGTACACCATATACATCATATAGAGAAAAAATATTTGGTACTTATATTTTAATAGATGACCACCAACTGCGTGCAGGCCTTCAACAAACCGCTCAGCCTTAGACCACGCTGGTCATCTTTCTCAGCAGTGGGTCACCCCCGAGCTGGGGCTAAACTCCTCCCAAGGCAAAGGAATCCTAAATCTAGCCTGAGGCTACGGGAAAATGCAATGTGAAACTGGAAGGATTCTCTCCAAGGAGCCTACTTACGTCCACTTCTCACAGACTCTCATTCCTCACATTCTTGTCCCACCCTGGGAATATGCACCTTCACTGTTCCACAGTCCATCGGCTACTCCACTTCCCTTCCAAAGCTTCAACAATAAGCTGGATTGGGAATTCTCAGAGCTCTGTAGCTGGTACTAGACTCCCTCCAGGAGAAATCACTTACCAACCAACTCTCCCACCTAGAGAGAGTTGCTCATAGGCTTGACAACCTTCTTCTTCAACCACGAGCCTGATAACCCACCTCTTCAATCCACAACCACCAAAGATTAGGTAAGGCAAGGGGACAACGCAACAATTTACAGAGGTTCACAAAGGTGGAAATGACTCTGAATGTGTACTTGCTAAGTGTGTGTGTTAACTACACAAGGGATGGAAAACATGCTGAGGATGAACTCGTGGGAAACTAAATGGCTAAACTGGTCAGAATGTTGAGAGAGCTGCAATGGTGAGAATGTTGAGCCTGCAGAATCATGAGAGAGTTTCCATGGTGAGAGAGAACTCCTCAGGAAGGTGTCCAGAATGGTTAGTGAACCCCAACAAAGGTGTATCTTACCACATAAAATCTACATGCATCATGGGTGACACTTGGCTCTCTAGGAGCACGCTCCTATCCACTTGGAGTTTGTTCCTCCCTTAAAGAAACTTAGGATAACCAGGTTTATTTTCCCAACTTTAGTACTTTTTAGGAATACATTATAATATTCCCTTGGGTTAAGCCCTCAATCTTAGCCCCTCTTTCCTAGCCTCTTAGCCCCATTCCTTTCCCTGCCCAGTGGATATTAGTCCCCCATAACTCTTTCTTCATGGTTGGTCTACACATTGCCATGTATTTTATTAATAATCTGCATAATTACATATACAAAAATCAGGCCCACTGACCTTAGCATCTAGGCTCTTCAGCCTAATAAACACATAAGCCTACAAGCTTATAATTACTTGTCTCACCATCCTACAAACATCATTACATTTCACAGGGGCTCGGCCTTGGGGTATTACAACACAAATGCTCTTCTGAGAAGAAATAAATGATATACGTAATTGTGCTTACCTCATATCCCCATCAGTAAGAGTATGCATGTGTTCCAAGAGGGAATACACATTACAAGAATGTGTGCATGCTCCTATTGGACAATGATATGAGGTAGGAACAATGCGTTTCAGTGGCCTTAGAGTGTTCACTCTCCAATCCTACGCCAAGGCCTTAAACCCTAACTAATGTTGGTGTACTATCAAGAAAAAGAGTCTAATTGATTCTAGATTTCATGTTCTTTTTCTTATGGTTGCTATCAAGTCAAGGGAACAAATGAGGCTTCAATGGTGTTCTTGAATCTTTCCAATCCAAAACAATGGAAAGAATGAAAGTGCAACGATGCAATCTTTTCACTTTCGATGAATGCTAGATAAGGAAGAGAAGAAGACCTTTCTTTGAAAGTTTTAAAATGACCTAAAGAACCTCATAATCATGCAAAAATAACACAAGACAAGACAAGAAACTAAACAATATCCTTCAACCAAACACAATGATGCACTTTCTTTTCTCAAATTCTCAAAAGCTTCATGCAAGAAATTTTTGTTATTTTTTTCTTTTTCTATTGAGATGTAAAAAGTTTCTTAAATTGATAAAGAAAATAGATTTTCAAACCAAAAACCAACAAACAATGAGTAAGGGTTGTATGATATTGATAGTGATGCACCAAAGAACACTCGAATGTATATACCAAAATAAAACCCAAAATTTACAAGGTGACCTAGCAATGCAAAGCATATGCACAAAGGTACTTACAAACTAGATGCAAAAGGGGAAAGACACATTGCCAGATCTAAAAATATTTGTTGGGGACACTTCCTAGATCAACACTTTACTAGATAACAATCACATGTAGACAATAAACCCAACAAAAAAAAATCAACAAACCTCAAATTCACTTATGATTCAAATGGTGAAAAGGAGGCTCAAATAGAGAGAGGATATAAGTTCTTAGACTCCTAACAAGATCACAAGACTAGACTCATTCAGATCTGAAAAATATTAAAAACAGTCACCTACAGGGGTGATCACGACCTAGAAGGTATGTAGTCGGTGACCATTTGCAGGTGGTTTTGTCCCAACAGTTATGAAACCCACAACTGGTCACTCTAGTATGAACTAAGTAGAGACCAACTGCAATTTTTTTGTAAAAACAAGATCTAGCCCAAATCTAAAGGATCTGAAAGATATACTCTTTGAGGGAGTTTTAGGGATTATGATAGGCTAGAGGGAAGTTTCATATAACTACAAAGCAAGGGGGAAATCAAAATAGAGAATAATCGAATATTCTTCCCCAATAGAGTTACTAGTTGTTATGGATAAATCTAGCCCGCGGATAAGTTGTACCTCCCTTGGATCTTCCCTTGATCCAAGACAGACAACAAGGTACAGATTCTACAAAATTCCCTATATCTAAACAAATTGATTCCATTTTATACTATGGTTGTCCTCACATGTTGGGTAATGCAACTCTCGAGATCCAATTTCATCTCCTGCAATCTGCTTCCTACACATAAGCAACAAAAAAATACCAATATATGAATTCTCCAAGTGTTAGGAAATAATAGTTCTAATTCAGATCTAATCTAACCTATTCAAAGAGAGATAAGATATAAAATTTTCAAATAAATACAAATAATATGAGAGGGGGGAACATATAGATCTATATTAATGAAAATGGATAAGTACATCACATCTTTTTTACCTTTGATGCAAAATGCATTTCTCCTTGTACTCCTTGCTCTTGCTCCTCCTCAACTCTCACTCAAGGAAGGAAAACCTGAACTAAGGATGAAATGTATGGAGAAGCTCCTTTGAAAATATAGCAACATGTACATGTGAATGACTCTTCCTCATATTTCCCATGGAATTCCTTCCTTATATAGATTGGTGAAGGAGGCTAGGGGATGCTTCTAGATCTCTAGAACTTAGTGAAACTAGACTAGAGTGAGAGTTCCCATGCTCCTTCCATGAGATAAACTACTCACCTTGCACCGATCTCCTTGGAAATAACCAATTTTAGAAGGATACAGAGGAAGTCATGAGCCAACAACTATGCCTCTAGTGATCGGTCATTGGCCAATAGTGAGCTCAATAGTGACCGGTCACGCCCTATCAGTTTCTTACAGAGTTAAATCCCTAAAAAATGATTGAAACCATGGAAGAAGAGTGTGTCTCAACATAATATCAACTGTGTGTCATCCATGAGACTCTTGGGTGACAAATAAGGTTGTCACACATATTTCTATGTTTCTATGAAAATTAGTGTTCTTTCGAGTTGTTATTGAAGATTTGGAAGGTGAAGTGGATGGATTTGGGATTAACTAAAATTAGTGTAGAACTATTTTAATTTTGGATCTATCATGTGTCAAGAGGGATCAAATCCCTTCACGTTGCAAACCTTTCCTCGATATTTTTTAGTTTAAAAACATTTTCACCTTGAGGGACTTGATCCCTCTCAACTTATGATATATCTAGAGTTAAGATGACTCTACACTAATATGTGTGTGTGTGTGCACCACATGTGAAATCCATGTGATCGTGTGTGTCTCTTTCCATTACCCTCCATCCTTCCATGTCTATTCACCCCCTCATGTCTTCCAGTCCTTGTCCTGTCCCCACGAGTGTTCTCCCCCCCCACACATGGATCTTTGTTGTACTGGTCACGTTCCCACCTCAGATGGAGAGCTCAGCCCCTGATGATCAGGATGAGCTGGATTATGAGGTAAGCCCAGGAACTGGGTGAGCCTTCGTGTCTCACCAAGAGTTCTTGTCCATGTGAAGTATCTCTTATCAATGACGTTAGGATGATCTCAACCACCACGACCTCGATTGACACCTAGATCATACGTCTGATAGATTTAATGTGCCACCCCTTCTTCCACCGCCGAATGGTTTCCTTTCTGATGAGGTTCTTCCCCTATCTTCTTGCCTCCCTTTCTCCCTAAACCCATTACCTTCTCCAGTTCAATTTTCATTTGTTCCATTTTGTGCAGGGTCTCCACAGGATGAAAGCGAGGAACAAAGTAGGGCTAGGAAATGTATTAAGGAAAAATTTGGAGTGGTAAAAATGGTAGTAGGGGAAGACATAACAGTCGTTGAGGTAGCGCGTTTTGATGGAAAGTTGTTGGTGGGAAGGTTTAATGGCAAGAGAGCATGTGAAAAATCCCTACAGGAGTGGTTGGAGAGGGAATGGTTACCTATTTTGGAGTGTATTCCATAGTCTCACATTCTGCCTAAACGGTGGATTTCTTTCTTACTATAGTCAAATGAAAATTGTAACGAACTTCTAAATAGAAACTAGTCTTGGGGCTTGGCCGGTTTAAGCCTAAAATTTTGGAGCATGGATTTTAATCTTGCGAGAGAACTAGTTGCAAGGATGAAGGTCTGGGCCATTATGCCTGGCCTCCCATTAGCTTTCTGGTCAAGGGCCGCTTTGGAGGTAATTGGAAACAAGTTAGGGAATTTCGTCAGGCTCGAGCTGAATTGGGCCTCTAAGATGGACCGTAGATGGGCTTGGATTCAAGTTGAAGTAGACATTCAGGAGGTTCTAACTGGTAGCCTGGAATTGGTAATGGACGAAAAAATTTGGTACCAGAAAGTGGGCTATTGGAAGATTCCATTACGGTGCCACAATTGTCATGAAATTTTCCACTTAAGAGAATAGTGTCTAAATGTGGCTTCATTGTCTAACTCGCCATTCAAGGTTTGGAGGCAAAAAAGGATAGAGGGGCATCAAACGCATGTGGAGGCTTCGTTGGTTGAACGTCTCAAGGTTAAAGTTAGTATGAATTTAAACGATGCTCAAGGTTTCTAGAAGGAAGAGCCAGGAATAAAGCCCGGGATGCTTTCCCCAACTCCTGCGAACAAAGGTAAATGGTTTTCTTTGGATCCTATTAGTTTGAACTATCCTTTTTTATTTAATGCAAGTGTTATTTCCCCCCCTCCCTCTCGCCCCCCCTCCCCTANCCTCCCTCTCCTAGGAAGGAGGATTTCATCTTCCTCAAAGACTCTTTGGAGAAACCTAGCGCAAACCAGGATCTTTGTTGGCCCTTGACCAAGTTTTGAGGATACTTGGTCATGATTGACCTATTTTTGGGACTTCGACAGGCTGTCCAAGACGGAGCACAAGACGAAGCAGAGATCGCGGGATATCGACCCCTTCTTAAGGATTTTTGGGGTTTTGGGGATTATGTAATGGGTATGGGAATGTCAGCCCATGGGTTTACCCATGCTTAGGCCCACTTTTGTAATATATATATATATATATATATATATAAGCTAGGCGATGTAAGCAGTAGGTGTGGATCTATGTGATCAAAGGATTGTAAAGGTGCTAAGTGCTAAGCATAGGATTTGTGCATGTTGTTTAAGACTTGGAGAGCTAAGTGCAAGTAATTGTAAGAAGGCTTTGTGTTGTAACCTATCTCGGGGAAGGAGGATCTAGCGAAGTGCACAGATATCCTGTCCTATGCAGAGTAGGGTTTTTGAGGCTCTGTGCATGTAATTGATAAACAAAAGATAATAGAAGAGAAGAAGAGTTGGTGGACTTAGCCCCAGGGTGGGGGTGAACCACGCATATGTTGTGTTTCTCTTCTCTGTGCGATGTATTGATGTGTTTATGTGTGATTTTCTTAGTGCTTTATGAATGTTAGATAGATCTGATGTTGTTTTGTGCATAATAAGGTAAATGAAGGCCATATATGACCTATGTGAGTATGCTTAGTGATTGAAGTTGCTAGATCTGATATGTTCCTTTATGCTAATTGTTGGATCTGGTGGAATACTGTGATGCTCTGTCATTAGGGTTTGTTTGTGCTATTACTAAGAATCGGATATTGATGAATGTTAACTGATAAGTGCTCTGCTAAGTATTAGAATCACGGATTTGTGTCCCAGCTAAGGTTGCAGACATTTGAGTCCGGCAACCACCCCTGCCTCTACCTCGGGTGAGACTTCATCTGCTGCGTAGGTGTTGCTGAAAGTGCCGGTAGTTAGGGTTTTTTTGGTGCGTTGTTGTACCATTGAACCCTGGGTCTGCCCCTGCACCAAAAAATGGTTTCGTTGCCGAGACCTGAAACTGTGATTACTGGGAACTGATAAGGAAGAAGCTTTGTGTGAAGATCTAAACTGAAACTATGAAAGCTTCGTGCGTAGATCTATTTCCCTAGTGCGTAGTATTCTACTTAACCTGTGAAGCTCTGTGCCGAGAAGAAGGGTCAGATCTAAAGAAAAGAGGTGAGATCTAAAAGCTTTGTGCTCCGAGAAAGGTAAAAGTGAGATTAGAGAGGTAAGATCATTAAGCTCTATGTTTTTTTGAAAGTAAGATAAAAGGAAATTTTTGTGTCTAAGTATGGATCTAGGTAGGCTTGATAGATTTTGCCCTAGCTTGAAATCTAGGGCACTGATAGATGAAAGAAGATTTGATATAAATAGATCTAATAAGAATAGTGAAAAATATGTTATACCTATGCATAGAGAGAATGTTTGGACTAACAGATGGATGCAAGATCCTAGAAAGATTTTTTTGCAGATTAGATACTATGATCTTGGCGCATAGTACAGAAAAGGTGGGGTATCATTTAAAAGAAAACAAGGACGAACCCTTTGTTACAACTGCAGAAGACCGAGACATCTGGCTAAGGAATGTCCTGGTGGAAGACCTAGTTGTCTTTGTTGTAAAGGTATGGACCATGAAGTTTTGGATTTCCCTAGAATGATTGCTAATCTTGAAAGGATAAATATGAAACAAGAAAACCCTGAAGTAGATCCAGAAGCTAAGATTATGGAAGAATCCCAGAAAGAATCAGAGAAAGTACTACTACAGATGAAAGAAACCCTAAATGACCACCGACATGTCAGCTTATCAGAGATATTCAAAGAAAAGAATGAATAGAAGCAATAATATGAGACTTTGACATTGACTGTGTTCTGGATGAAGAGACATAGGTGAATATTATGACACAAAGAACTTGGGAAACTTTAGGAAAGCCTGCTATGATTCCTTCATTGAGAGGAATATGACTATTAAGAGGAAAGATGATAAACCTATGTGGAAAGCTCACGCAAATATCTATGAGTGCCAATGGAACTTCGGCAGAGGAAGAATTTGAAGTTGTTAAATTTATTGAGGACAACGCTCCATTTACTATGTTGCTCGGAAAACCTTGGATTGAAAGAGAGCAAGCCAGAAGGAAAGAAAAAGAATCCTTAGAACAGAAAAAGCAGGAGTTAAAAGATTTCATGACTAGGAGGATCTCACACTTGATTAAAGAACATGAGAACATATCGAAGCTATTTGAAACTAGAGACTTGGATGTCGAAGTTGCAGGAACACCAGAAGACTCCTAGAATATTGCAGTGCCTATTTTAGATACAGACGAAATATTACCCCTAATTTCTAGGAAATGATCTCAACAACGTGAAGTTACTTTGTCAGAAGGAGATAAGAATCAGAATGAAAAAATGAATAATGAGATGAAGCTCACTAGAAAGAAGGCTAGAAAGCTATGTAAGAAGAGAGCTAAGATTCAAAAGTTACATAAGGGTCTAAAGGGAACTTCGCAGGAGGAAAATTTGCAAAATTGGAACTTTGTTGGGATATCAGAACAACGTCACATGGCACTTCGCCATGGCAAAGAAATATAGCCGTTGAGAACAGTAAAACCATTAGATAAACACCCCAAATGAGTAGAAAGGAATTTATGGCCAGGAAGCTCGCCATTAGACCATTGGGACCGCGCTATAATGGACAAAATTGAGTTAATAAAGGCTTCTTACCTGTTGCAAGAGATCTGTTGCCAAGTATCTATTTATCCCGTTGCACCATGCACCGAGAACACTTTTGCTAATCGAGAATTTGAGCCCAAAGATTAGTTGATTGTCATACAGTGATCATTGCGCTTTTTCCATCTATCCCATTACATTGAGAGATTACTCTCCGAACTCGATATTTTCAAACCTGAGCGTGTATGTCAGACGAATTCAGCGCTGCAAAGAAAATTGTCAAGGAAGTTCTCATCGAACTTATGACTAAAAGAGTGATGTCGATGTCTGTAGGTATACAAGTGTCATTGAAGAGAGGAGTTCAAGCCTCTCCTTCGACTGCTTGTGGATTGGGGCCATCCCGACCAACAATAGAGAAGAGAACCAAGCACAGAGACGACTTAGCCAATGCAAAGTTGATCCCATCCATACTGCCCGACTACATCCCGCCTCTGGCCAGCGCGGTGAGTTGCGATAGTGTGCTTAGAGATTTCGAGTAGACCATGGTCACTACGTACCTCCTGAAGGGGATACGCGCAGTAAGAGTACATCAGGACAAGATCACAGTGTTGAAGTTCAGTGACTTCAACCTCAGAGACCGCAAGAACCACAACATGCTCACCCCATACAAATACCTGACCAAGATGAAGGGGAAGAACTCAAAGATCATCCCCCATCCATGGATGATGAACCTTGCATAGTCCACCTTGTTAAATGTCATGAAAATCCCACACTTTGGAAGACACCAGGAAGTCAACGCCTATGTCAAGCTGCTACTATTGTGTTACCATGGCAACTATTTATGGCTATACCATCATATTACAGTTGATCCGACACTGATCCATAGGATCATAGGGTTGAGTATGCAAGGACCTGATCCACAGGAATTCCATCCAGGAAAAGCCACAGATCGCGCGCTAGCATAGAAGATCAAGGATACATACGACGATGTGGAGAAGGGGACAGGAGGCTACAAGGTAGCAACCATCCAAAATGGTACAGTGCACCTAACATGTCAGTTAATAGATGGAAAACTGGTATGGAAGAACAGACCCATACAGGTCACGAGCTTTGTCGTTGATCTCGCGGGGAAGTGTGTAGAAGGCCTATAGATCAACTGGGTGAAGTACCTGGTCAATCATCTTGAGCTAAACTGTCGCGAAGCGCAGGATTGGGGATATGAGTTCCAATTTAGCTAGCTCCTGATCCTCATCGCCTTTGTTTCCTGGGAGATGCGTAAAGGTGCGACCTTCCTGGATATCGAACCATTTGATCCACTTGCCGTGAAGTTCATTACACTATGGTATTCGAGTGATATGAACAAACAGTGGCATTCAAACACTGTTTTTCATACATATTACCTTCAGCTGAAGAGATCCATTGAAGCCGAACCTTGCATGACCCCGAACACTTTATAGAGATTCTGACCCTTGATGGAGTTTAGTGCAGATTGACATTTCATCTACATCACAGCGCAAGCCGATGAACATAAGGAGAAACTCCAGTCATACTATAAACTCATGGAAGAGGACCTCGAGGAGATCACTAAGGACTAGTCCGTAGACCTCCTTATCCTCGCTAACCCTGCAGAGATGTCTGACCCTGAACTAGACAGCTCGAAGACCACTCACAAAGAACAAGACACACCTAGAACCAACAGAAGAAAGAAGACAGAAGAGGTCCAAGACTTAAGAAGCACCTCAGGGAAGACTACTTCTGTATCACCTGAACGAGGGGGTGATGACGAAGTAGAAGAGATAAAGGATAGAGAATCTGAACAAAAGAAAGGCAAAGTAAAACCGCCCAGAGATGAGGTTGACCCCTTGAAGAAGAGGAAGGTTTCTCCCCCGAAACCTTATTCCCAGAAGAAATCAAGAGCCACCGTGACCAAGTTGCAGACTACACTCACTCCTGATGATTTTGTCTTCATCATAGCAACTCTAAATGATGCTTCATTGGAAATCCCAGAGAAACAAGAAGCCAAACAGGAGGAAATGTATGATAGAATTGAGGTCCAACTCCGAGGGGTACAACATGCCCTTCAGTCCAGTCCTGTAGTCTCCACTGCGCCCTTGCCATCGGGAGAACCAGAGTTGGGAGATGAGCCAACCCAACTCCGCCGACTAGAAGATGCAACCATAGCCCGCCTTAGACGAGCACAAGAAGAAACAGAACAAGCCACCCAGGCCTTAAATCAAGTATAGGGAGTACTTGTATAACAACACAGAGTTGCAGAGAAAGAGAAGATTTCTCTCCAAACAAAGTTTGATGAGGAGAAAGCACAAATACAACAAGAAAAAGAACAGTTGCTCGCAGGGTAACTTGAAATAAAAGAAGTAGTCAACAGAGAACTTCGCTCTGTGATAGGTTGAGAGCCATAGACAGAAGACCGAGTCGAGCATCAAGTAGAGTAGCTCGTGGAAGACATACAATAGCTACAACAAAATATAGCATATTTAGAGCTCCGTATAGTGCCCAACACTCCGCAGGATGTAAGGGACCAAAGATAAGAAATTGCCTGGAACACAGTTGAAAGGATCAGAGAAATAGCCATTGAATGCAAGCAGATAAGCAGTCGAAGTAAGCAGAATTATGAACGACTGTTCAAGGACCCTGAAATGAAAAAACTAGAGTCACAACTCCATGAAGCGAAGAAACACGCAGCAGAAGTACAGGTCCAGTTGAAGCTCTTGTCACCAATGGAAAGGATGAAACGATCCCAAGAACAATGCACATCTCAGTAGAAAGTCCATTCCATACAGAGGAAAGTTATGGAAGTAACTCAGAGGCTTTAGCCAGTTCAAGATGCAGCTTTCCTATTGTTTGAGGAGATCGAAGGCCGAGGAGCAGAGCTGGACCAAGTAGTCACCGTAGTCGAACAATGCCTAGAAGGACCCGTCAACAATGTAGTCCTCTAAGAGTTCATTGAACAAGAGGTCATAGCACAAAAACAAGTCGAAGTAGCTCGATCCAAGATCTAGGCTTTTGAAGTAGAACTACCTAGATCAGAGTGACTCAGGATTAGTCACATGTGAGTGTTGGGGGCTTGTTGGCCCTTGACCAAGTTTTGAGGATACTTGGTCATGATTGACCTATTTTTGGGACTTCGACAGGCTGTCAAATATGGAGTGCAATACGAAGCAGATATCATGGGATCTTGGCCCCTTCTTAAGGATTTTTGGGGTTTTGGGGATTATGTAACGGGTATGGGAATGTTGGCCCATGGGTTTACCCATGATTAGGCCCACTTTTGTAATATATATATAATCTAGGCGATGTAAGAAGTAGGTATGGATCTATGTGATCGAAGGATTGTAAAGGTGCTAAGTGCTAAGCTGAGGCTTTGTGCATGTTATGTAAGACTTGCATAACTAAGTGCAAGTAATTGTAAGAAGGCTTTTCACTATAACCTATCTCAGGGAAGGAGGATCTAGAAAAGTGCGCAGATCTCCTGTCCTATGCTGAGTAGGGTTTTTTAGGCTTTGTGAATGTAATTGATCGACAAAAGATAATAGAAGAGAAGAAGAGTTGGTGGACATAGCCCCAAGGTGGGGGTGAACAACGTATATGCTGTGTTGCTTTGCTCTATGTGATGTATTGATGTGTTTATGTGTGATTTGCTTAGTTATTTATAAATGTTAGATAGATCTGATATTGCTTTGTGCTTAATAAGGTGAATGAAGGCTAGATCTAACCTATGTGAGTATGCTTAGTGCTTAAAGTTGCTAGATCTGATACGTTCCTTTATGCTAATTATTAGATCTAGTGGAATACTGCGATGATCTGTAGTTAGGGTTTGTTTGTGCTGTTACTAAGAACTAGATATTGATGAATGCTAATTGCTAAGTTCTTTGCTAAGTATCAAAATCACAAATCCGTGTCCCAGCTAAGGTTGCAAACATCTAAGTCCTGCAACCACCTCTGCCTCTACCTCGGGTGAGACTTCATCTGTTGTGTAGGTGTTGCTGAAAGGGCTGGTAGTTAGGGTTTTGTTGGTGCGTTGTTGTAGTGTTGAACCTTGGGTCTGCCCCTGTGACAATAGTCTTCCTTCCTCAGTTTCTCTAGTCCCTTCTCTCCACTGTTCCTCTACCTCTTCAGGACATGCCCCTCTCCCCAAACACTCCTTCTCCCTTATCCTCTCTTCTATAGAGGGAAATAGGTATTCCCTTCGATCCAATTCCCATCCCTCTGGTCCATCTACCTCAAAAGGAGGCTTAACCCTTGACCCTCCCCTTCCCTCCCAGGAAGGAAGACAATCTAATCTATACAAGGCTTAGGAGAGAGTAGCTGCAAAAATTAGAAAAGGCACCCAAAAGACCATTGTCAGGGCCCTTAGAGCGAGGAAATCTCTTCCCCCTCCCCCCAAATTATTTTCCTCTCCTTTAACTATCATTGGCTAAGGGGCCCCAAAAAAAATCTATCCCTCCAGCGGATCGTCATGAGCCTCAGACCCGATTTTTTATTCCTACAAGAAACCATGTGTACAGGGGCTAATGTTGAGAAGTTGTTAAGATCATGGCTGAAGAATTGGAATTTTGTTTTGATGGATTCGAATGGAATGTCAGGAGGTATCCTTCTGGGGTGGAGCCCAGACTTCAAGGCCCTTTATTCTATGGTAATTCGGTCAAACATCTCTATAACTCTGCAACACAAATATTCCCCTTTAGTATTTACAACAATTAATGTGTATGGTTTGTATTATGATCGACCCTTGTTTTGGGAAGCCTTAGCTTCTGTCGACTTCTTAAAATATCAGTTGATAATCTTGGAGGTGATCTGAATTTCACCCTATCCCTCCAAGAGTTGTGGGGTTCTCATATCAAAAGGGAACATTAGAGTAATTTATTTTGATCTTTCTTGGAATATCACAATTTGGTAGATGTCGAGCCGAAAAAACTTGTTCCTACCTGGAGAAATATACGGACAAGGTAAGGAGAAGTTGATAAATATTGGACCAGTTTCTAGTATCGAAATCCTTCTTGGACCTAGACTTACGATTTAAATATGTGGTAGAAGAAGGCGGAAGCTCAGACCATAGGCCAGTCTCTCTGGCATGGAAATCTAGTTTTGAAGCACCTCTGGCCCCACTTAAAATCAATAAGGTTTGGATCGAGGAGGAAGACTTTAAGAAAGTGTTGATAGAAAATTGGGTCAAACTCTCTTCTGAGAATCCGTCCTCTATGATGGAGTAGTTTGCATCCAGTCAAAAAAAAGTGAAGAAGGCCATAAAATGGTGGCTACCTGTTTGGAGAGCTAGGAAATTTAGGAACATAACAAACATTGAAGAAAAGTTGGCTCTTCTAAGGAGTAGAATTGACAACAATATTCTAAATCAATATCTACTGGAGGAGCCAAAAGAATTAGAAGAAAGAAGGAATGTCTGGCTTAAGATCGAGGAGATGGAATGGCACCAATAAAGTAGATATATGTGGACCCAGGAAGGAGACAACAACACAAAATTATTTCATCAGTATGCTAACTATCACAAAAACCTAAATTCTATTTGGACTATTCAAAACGAAGAAGGTTATATGGTGAGTTATTTCCGGGAGAAGGTTGAAGCCAAGGTAGATACTTTAAACATTTGTTTGCAGAACCAATTGGGCACCCCATTCATGAAACCCTCGAGGTGGTAATCAATCTACCGTCTATTTTTACTGAAGAAATGAATAGATCACTTATTGTAGGAGTTACATAAGCATAATTAAATTTAACTCTAAGCTCAATGAAGAATGGGAAAATTATTAGTCCTGATGGGTTCACGGTGGAGTTTTACAAGGCTTTTTATGACTTCCTCAAGGATGACATACTCGTAGTGGTAAAAGAATCACAAAGAATTGGACGAATTCATGGTGCCCTAAATGCAACCTTTCCATGCCTTATTAAAAAAAAAAAATATTTGTCCTCCTTCAATGATTTTAGATCGATATCCTGTTGCAACATAATTTATAAACCGATTGCTAAAATCATCGCCAGAAGGTTGAAACCTATGTTAGGGAAGGTTATAGGAGAAGAACAATTCATATTGCTTCCTAACAGGAAAATTCACGATACGATAACAATGGCTCAAGAGGTCCTTCACACGACCAAGAAAAATAATGTCAGGGTAGCCATTTTGAAGCTTGACCTTTCGAAAGCCTATGACAGAGGCATTTGGGTCTACCTTAAGCTAGTTCTACTACAAGTCAGAATTAATGTAAACATGGTAAAATGGATCATGGGATGTTTCCAAAGTTCCTCCTTTGTGGTTTTGATCAATGGTACCCCTTCTCAATTCTTCAAAGCATCTAGGGGGCTTCGTCAAGGTTATTTGTTGTCTCCTTTCTTGTTTTTACTAGTGGTGGAAGGTCTAAGTAGAATGATCAAAGAGGATTGCTCCTCTCAACATTTGAAGGGAATACAGTCTTTGAATTTGAGGAAATTTCCCATCTACTCTTTGTAGATGATGTGTTCTGTTGCACTTTTGGGTCCATAAGGGACTTCTAGGAATTGAAGAGAATCCTACATCTGTTTTGTAGGGAAACAGGGATGGAAATCAATTATGAAATATTATGTTCTCTACTTTGATGCCTGTATAGGTGCCCCTCATCCTAAAGGCAGAGAAGGTTGGAAAAATGTGGAATTGTTGCAAATTATAGCGAACCTAGCGAAAGAATGGGATTCATTTCTAAACCTTTTATGTGAAAATTATATCAACCTAAACCAAGACATGAAGGAATCCCTTTGTTGGTCCCTCAATCCCAAAGGAGGAAACTTTACAACAAAGCTAGGATATAAATTTGTCTTTGGGTACAGAGTAGACGCCCCCACTTTCTGGTGGTGGAAACCACTTTGGAAGACCAAAGCTCCGCTACGATGTAAACTATCCCTTTGGATCGCTTTGAATAAAAAACTTCTTACATGGGATAATGGAACCAAAAGAGGATGGATTGGGCCCAATCAATGGTCGTTATGTAAATTCAAGGAAGAAACAATTTCTCATATGTTTGTTTCATGCTCTTATGCAGGCATTGTTTATGTCCTAATAAAGGACAAGCTCGGAGCCACCTCTTTATGGAAGGGTGACAGCCTCGAGAACAATGTCAAAAACTTGTATATGGACAAGTCGGTTTCCTCCTACCCATGCCTACCTAGTCTTCTGGTTAATAACTTATGGTGGGAATGTAACTTAGTAGTATTCAAAGATACTCTGGTCCCCCAGAAGTTACAACCTCAGTAACATTAAGCCAGGCTTCGAAGTTCAAAGAAGATCCCAAGGAACTAAAGCAAAGATGCCCTGTGATGCCTGAGTTGGAACTTAGCACCCCGTGGGGATTCTTTGACGGGGTTCCTCAATGAAATCCCTCTATGTGGGGGGTGGGAGTGTTGTTCTTCTTCAATCAATATCACTATATACATATCAGCTATTCCCCTGGAAGAGGAACCAACAATATGGCTGAATTCATTACTCTTTGGACTTTGTTGAATGTGGCAAAGGAGAAATATCTTCGTAAACTTCAAGTGATGGGAGATTCCAAGTTGGTCATTGAATGAGATCAGGGCAGAGTCAATTTAAAAAATATTCACTTGTCAAATATTGTAAGGGACATCAGACTCACCTTTCAAGATTTTGAATGGTTGTTCAGTCACCACATCCTGAGGGAGATAAGCTCCAAAGCAGATGAACTTTCCAAGGAAGCTCTGGAGCTTCACAGAGGAACTTATGCTTATTATGAGTATAAGGAAGAAGTGGAAGCAGAAGCGACATAGTTTCACTTCTAAATTATTATTACATTATGTTGTTAGTATGTTTTGTCAAGCAATAAAGGGAAATGTAATGTGTATAGCGGCTGTAGAGAATTTTTGCATAGAATGTAAAATGTTATAGAAGGTTTTTTGTCAGTTTTGAGATAGGGTATGTAAATACCAAAGAATTGGTCGAACAAGTTATAGTTTGGATATGGGGCATAT
>ML778159.1:493886-506288 GCA_009831015.1 Picea engelmannii
GTATATGAAATTCACGCTACATGTAGATACTGTTTGATTTTTTCTTAAGGTATGCTTCATATGACAATTATGCTAACCCAAGAAGCACATATTGTAACACAGGTTGTCTAATTGTATAATGCACAGTTGTGTTGCCCATGGTTCGGATGGAAGCATAGAGGCAATGTCTATATATGTATGGACATTTTTTACTGCATCGCATACAATCAATCATATCATCACTTATGAAAGAAAAAGCAGAAGCAGGAGAGTTGTATTTCGCACATACAGGCTCAAAGGGGGTCGAGTACACATTTGCTGCAACCAAAACACCTTCAACCTGGAAACGTAAGCATAGCAGTTAATATATTGAACAATATAATATACATCTGCACCCCTCCCCCCCCAAAAAAAAAAATAATAACTGCAGAAATTTGGTGAAGACTATTTGTATGAGCAAAGTGAGGATGAATGTGTAGATGTATATGCACAATATTTGTTGAAGTAGTTAGTTTCTTGAGATCCTGTACTATGTCTGCTCGCAATTATGTTACAAATGTTGCTTGGGTTGTACGAAAGATCATTTCTTTAAAATGTCTTTCCTTTGTTATATTTTTGAAGAGCATAAGTGGAAATTTCCCTTTATGCAATTGCTGTTCCATTGACGAAAACAAATTTGAATAGGTATCGACCAATTGCAGCTGCAACATGGAACAGTGCAATATTTGTGTAACTTAACCGAGATACATGGACATGCGAAAGTAAAGGACAAAACTGGATATGGAGAACGATACCATTGCCTTGTCGTTGTTTGACTCTCCATCTTTTATATGGAGAATGTGTTGTGGGCCATGGTTTCTCGCAAGTGTGACAATGGCGCCAATGGTTCCGATTGGGTAAATGTCATTTCTCTGTGGAAGTTGGCTGATGGTTGCGTCTAGGACAAAACGATATTCTAAACAAAAAGCAGGATTTTTTTCCACAATACTTTTTTCGTTGAGGGATATAATCTAATCACAATAACCACGGTCATATACTGTTTTGGGCAATATATTAAAAATTTTAATGGATATCCCATTACCTAGCAATATCTTTTCTGAATGTTTCTGGACAAGTTGTGTAGGAATAATCAGTGTGACTGTCATCAGGGCCTCCTTGTCTGTCATGTCAGCATGCATAATGGATCTAGTTTTGTTTGCCTTGTCCAAGTAGGTGTTATAGACGACCATTATGTGCCCTATGAACACTTGTCGAGTTCGGTGGCTATTCAAGCCTTCTATTGATAGTATTTTAGGTGTTACAAGTTTAGACCTGGTGATAATTTTTGAACAGGAAAAGTAATGTGAATGATAGTGTGCATTATTTTTTTGTTTTCTTTTTTTTTCCTGGCATAAATGTACAAGTAGACGCACAACTTCGATGAACTATGGAGCGATGAACTATGGAGCCAGAGTTTTGCAACCAGAAATCTTACTGTACGGAACCTGCGTTATGTTCGGTGTCTCGCTTGCACTTGTTGATACTTCTTATGAACTGCAAAGTATGTGTTGCAGATGACATCAACATATTCGCCATGCCATATATGAATAAATAGATCAGGATATTTGTTTGGTAAATGTACAAGGAACATAATGTATGCATCTTTACCTTTGGCCTTGTCGGTCTGCTGATGTTTGGGATGGCTGACTTCTTATGGCCATTTCACTAGTCCAACTTTTTCTAAGGAAAGCATGTGTAGATGAACATCAGAAGGACTAAACAAGCATATGCATTGATGGAATAGGAAATAGGGTGTAAAGGGATACTCAAGAAACATGAGGACCCGAGGGTCAAATTGTATGCCTCGGATATTTTTACTGAAAAAATGTGTAACAGTAAATAAGGCATGATGGCGGGGCATGATGACCAATATGTATATCGTGGAACCTCTGAAGCCAGAGGTGCAATCTTGAACCCGCTAGCCTAGAACCCACAATTGAAAAAGTAGGTAAGTATGGAATAAGGTAGAAGCATGACCATAAATGTGAATCCATCAGACTATGAACCCGCACACCAAGGCATTTTTGGAAAGACGACTAAGCAAAGGAATTAGAAAGAAAAAGGGATAATAGGAAATGGAAAAACTAGAAATGGAGAGGACACAAAGGTCCATTGTTGCCAAATCATCGTTTTCCAATCAAACATTATATCACTAGCAACCAACGAACCAACGAACAAGCAATAACCACTGAACCAATAAACAACATATGTATCTCCAATCATCACCAAACTGCAGCCAAAGCAAAGAAGGAACTAGAAACATATGATGAGCATGCCAGTAGAAATAAACAAACATTCTTACTTGCAAACTGCAAACTCTGAACAACAAAGAAGGAATAGAAAATGAAATTATGGCATGAAAACTTACTCTGAAACAATGAATGGCAGAAGCGTAGGTCGAATTGTGGGTGCAACACTTGGACCCTGCAAAGTAAAAAAAAAAAAATAGATCCAACTGCCAATGTAGGACCCCAACCTTGCAAAGTTGAACCAAACAGCAACAAGCAACAACCTAGGAACCAACGAAAAATAAGCACCCACCAAACCAATAAACAATGTATGTATCTTCAATGATGATGGAATTCCATTCCAAGTTTAGAAGAAGTATGAAACATACAATGCCTATTCAACTAGCGGTGGAAAACAATATTGTCCAAATTCCTGCAACATTGTATGGAAAATTTCAAGGAAAAATGTACTCCGAGAAGCCTATTTAGGTAAACATTTAAGGCTGTCAGGCTGTCTAAGGGCCTCGCGGTATGCAAACATTTAAGCTGTCATGCATGTTTCAGGACCTCACGCCATGTAAACATTTAAGCTATTAGGCCTATTTAAGCACCTCAAAAAAAGTGTTAATTATCTAAACCTTCGGTATGCAAACATTTCAATACAAATACAAAGGACTAATAATAATAAGACAAATACATTAGTAATAGTAAAAAAAAAAAATAGCGTCCATGCCCAGAACTTTCGATTTGCAAACATTTCAGTGAAAATGTAATAAAAATTAAAAAGGAGCATCTAAGCTCAAAACTTTGGATATCTACACATTTACAACATTGGGAACAACGAAGCGGGCAATAAGACCTCGAATATATTCTCCAATGAGACGATGACATATAAGTTTTTTTTTATATAAAAATAATGTTTTTACTTATGTAGTGCAAACAATACAGATGATGCGAAAATTTATAGTCAAAGGACAGATTAATATGAAGTCAACGAATTATTGATTACTATAGTCCCTCTGCGCTTTCAGTAAAGACTAATAAATGCTTTAAACTTAAACTATGTTTTAATAAAGATGTATCCTAATATGTTGTTGAATAATATTTTACCCATCATTCTTATATTGTGTAATTCAAATCAACATTATCATATTTATATTTTCAAATTTATATTTTATGTAATTGAAATTAACCTTAATATTTTACCCATCATTCTTATGCTATGTTATTTAAATCAACATTATTATATTTATATTTTCAAATTTTTATTTTATGTACTGGAAATTAATATTATATAATTGTGTTACGATACATGTTCTAATGAATATGYRGTTGAATAATGTTTTACCTCATAAATTCCATATATTATATAATTCAAATGAACATTTTTACTTTGAAATTTGAAATTAACCTAAACTATGTTCTTTAAATCAACATTATTATATTTATATTTTCAAATTTTTTATTTTATGTACCTGAAATTAATATTCTGTACATTTGCTAGGATACATGTTCTAATGAAAGTGTGGATGAATAATGTTTTACCACGTCAATTGCATATACTATATAATTCAAATCAACATTATCACATTTTTATTTTGGAATTGTCATTTTATGTATTTGAAATTAACCTTATCTATTTAAATTAACATTATTATATTGATATTTTTAAATTTATATATTACCTGCAATTCAAAATGAGCATTATTAAAAATATTTTAATTATGTTTATAAATCAATTTCTATATTATCTATACTTTATTTAACATTAAGAAAATGTATRTTTTAATATATTTTAATTAATATTATAAAATTGTATGTCGTAATATACATTTAGCTTAGCTTAATTTTTTTTTTTTATAAGTTTTGTCGAATGGTTTACGGTGTATGTATAGCATATAATTTCTAAGAGTATTAATTTGGTTTTATAAATGTATGTTTTTTGGCATCAATTCACATCTTTGGCAACCAACCCCACGACATGCAAAGGACAAAATCATGCCTCTATCCATCCCTTATGCCAAGTATTCCTTTTATAAGGTCCATGTGGTGGTATAGATCCCCACACATTGCCCATGACCACTAAGAGAATCAATTTATTTTTTAGTGCATTTACTTTGACCTTGAATGATGTCTTAAGCCATGGCATGCTTCCAGGATCTTGTTTACAATGAAAGAAATGGAGCCCATATTACTCTTAGTTACCAGATATTCCTTATCCAACACCTCTGCTAAGATCTCGGTCCCTATGTATGGTCCACAAGCACTTCAAGTGCATTGGTTTATCCCATGTGATATATTATTCTTCCTCAAATTTTTTATTAGGCCACAAGACTCGACCATCCTTCTTGAACAACTAATGAAATTGGGATATGAAATTCTTATCAATTCCTTGGGCACCCATATACCCACATGGGGGCCACAAATTTTTTATAGAGGTCCTATGTGGTGGTTCGATTTTTCTTTATTTAACTTGGATTTAAGGCCTAATGCATGGCTTCCCTCGCATGATTGTGTCCATGTTCTTGTGATCCATCCTTAGTTCTCAAGACATTCTAATGGCACCAATACCCCTCTCAGAGACCAAAGATCTTGTAGAGAGGCCTTGTGTGGTATTTTAGGACCTCAATCATGTCTCGTAAGCCCTAGAGTATACCATATGGTTTGAAACTTGAGTTTTTTCACTCAATCATGGTCAAGGGGCATAGACCCATACCTAGTGGCCAAGAAAACTCCCTAGTGGCACTCATATCCCTACTCAGAGGTGAAGGATTCTCTCATGAGATCATGCGTGGTGGTTCAAGGAATCATTCTTTCCCTTGAATACCTAGAATCTTCCTTTATAAGAACCAAATTTTTTCCCTTGACCACATATAGGGCCCCATAACTCATCTATGGTACTCAAAGTTTCCTAATGGATCCCATTTCCCCACTAGAACATACCAAATATCCCTTAAGGTTTTTCTTATATGGTGTTTAAATGAATCAATCATGGCCCTTAGTCCCTAGAATCTTCCTTTCGTGCCTAATTTTCAAATTTCCTCCCTCGACTATGGTGAAGGCCTTGCGACCCATTCCTGATTCTCTAAAAATCTTGGTAATGGTGCCCATAGATCCAAAGTAAAATGCCAAAGATACCCCACAAAGGTCATGTTTGTTAGTTTAAGGATTCATTAATGGCACTTAAACCCTAGAAGTTCCTTCAAGACCTAAGGCTTAGGTTCTCTCCCCCAACCATGTAGCAAGGCCTTGAAACCCATCCCTAATCATGAAAAACTTCTAATGATACCCATATCTACAATGAAAGGCTAAACATTCATTTAGGCTTGGTCATATGTGGTAGTTCAAGGAACCATTCATGGTCCTTAAGCCCTAAAATCTTTCTTACGGGATTAGGACTTGGGTTTCCTCCCCGAACCATTTTCAATCGCCTAAGACCTTTTATTGGTGCTCAACACCTTCTATTGACACCCATATTCCCACTCATAGGTAAAAAATACCTTTGCAAGATCATGTGGACAACGTATTTATGCATTTTTTATGATCCTAGAACCCCATAATCTTCCTTTAGGATGTAAGGCCAAAATTCCCTCCCTATATCATTTCCATGGCCTTGAATGTACATATTTGGTGCTAAAACCATAATAATAGTGTCCATGGACACAAAGGATAATAACATAGGCTAGAAAGGTGATGAGTGATGCATTGAGGCCACATCCAAGGCCTTAAAGCCTTAGAATATTCGTTTAGGGCATACGACCTGAGTTTCCTCCCAAAATGATGATCAAGTCCCTGATCCATTCCTTGTTGTTCAAAACCTCATAATCATTCCCATATCCCAACTCAATGGCTATGGATTTTCTTAATAGGTCCTACGTGGTGGTTGAACGCCTTACTCATGGCTCAAGAGCCCTCAAATCTTGGAATTTTAGGGTTGAAGCCCTAGGTTTCATCCCTTGACCATGTTTAGGATCTTGTGACCCATATTATTCATAAAATCATCTAATGGTATTCATATATCCCCATTCAACACTAAATATCCCTTAGAAATGTCATGTGTAGTGGTTTAAGGACTTGGCCATGGTTCTTAATCTCTAGAATCTACCTTTAAACCCTAAGGCCTGGATTTACACACATATCCATGTTTAGAGCCTCATAACACATACTTTGGGCTCAAAACCTGCTAATAACATGCATATTACCACTTGCAAAACAAATATCTAGGCTAGATAGGTCCTATGTGCTGGTTCAAAACTTTATTCATGGACATTTATCCCTAAGGTATATGTTTAGTGCCTATGTCTTGAGTTTCCTTCATGGACCATATTTTGGTCGCAAGACCCATGTACTCAGTTCACAAAACATCCTAGTTGGGATAATATTCATACTTGGCCAATGACCCCCTAGACCTATCATTATGTGGCGGCTCACTCAAGGCCATGTGCATGGCCCTTGATCTATATAATCTTCCTTTTGTGACTATGTCCTAGGTTTCCACCCTAACCATGTTTAGGGCCACAAGACCCTACACGCTGCATAAAACCACCTAATGGACATCCCATATCACCACTCAAAAGATAGATATCCTTTTAGTGTTACAATATTTCTTTAGGGCCCAAGGCTTGGGTTTCCTCTTTCTAAATTCGTTTAGGGTCATGAGACACATATTAGTGCTCGAAACCTCATAATGGAGTCCATATTCCAACTAGGAGGCCAAAGATCCCTTGTCGAGCTCATATGTGGTGGGTTGAGTCCTCATTCAATACCCTTAAGACATATAAGCTAACTTTAGGGCCTTGTTATCGCTCAGTTTGTAGTTTAGGTCATAGGCTAGAGGATAAGGCTCAAACTGGCGTAACAGGGACCTACCCCACCCAATTCCACCACAATGGGGAGTTCCTTTCTATTTAGGGTGGCTAAGCCCAAGGGAGACATCCCTGGCAATCTGGGGTTTGAAAGGAAAAGGCTCAAAAGATTAAGGCTAGTTACCCCTTCACAGATTACCGCCCAGAAGATAGTTAGACAAAGAATAACCACAGAAAAGGCACCTTCTTGCGAGACAAGACAACAATGAAACTAGTACATGCAATAATGGTTAATACTTCATAAATCAATGACTATCAAAATTTAATGTATATGAGCATATACAACAGTAAATATTGATGAAGTCAATGTTTGCAATAATGACAATGGCAATATAATGTTACTTGTCAATAAACACTAGAATGATATAGCATCTAATGAAAATGATCAATCCTTGAGTTAAATCAATGCATTAAATATCATTAATTGCTCATATACAATAGGTTGTTGCATCAAGATCCTAGGGATGACGTCAGCTTCCTTTAGGGTTAGTATGATTTTGTTAAATAAGCAATATGATAGACAAAGAAGGTCAACGTTTTGCCAATTAGCCAATGAAAATCATCAATTCATCAATATCTATCACAATATGACCAAGCCAACAGTATTTTCTATCAACAATAGCTGAATAAAGGCACGACGTCATCATTTATTGCAGATTTGGTAGGGTTGTTGCGTCAAGTATGACGTCAGCCCTGGTTAGTACGTTAGGGTTAGTTAGGGTTTCAAAATTTGAGAGTTTGAAAGATGAATTTGCACAACAAGCTCAACGTTGGAAATAATACCAGTGCCTTAGGGTAATATGGAGTCAAAAATAAGGGAAAAATATCAGGAGGATCAAAATTTAAAGACTAGAAGGTTAGGTTCTATGGTGCTGCATTGGCAGAGCCCTAGAATCAAAACCCTATGGGAAGGAGGATCATTCCGGTGTTGCTTAAGCAAGGCCTCATGCTCCTTCCTCTTTCTCTAAATACTCTTGGAAAAACGGCTAGCTTCAAAGCATAAATCTAAGGGAGAAAAGTGTTGCGGGAGCAAGGCTCTTCAAACCCTAGAAGGTTAAAACCCTAGGTGTAGAATTAACTAGGCCTAGGACGTCTCCTTTATTCAACCTATACTTTAATGCTAACTCAGAAAAAGAGAGATAAGTGTAGCAATGACTAGGCTATATCTTCCTTTATCAATGGCTACAACAAGTTTCTCAAGCATGGGGACATATAGGAATAAGATTTAGCAATATAATAGCAATGTAATAACAAATGCAAGAAATTAAGCCTACAACCATTCACTTAAGAAGTTTTGTATCAGAAATTTACTTACAAATCATGAGGAATGCTTAATCAAACCCTAGTTGTAAACCTTCCATGAGAAAAACACCATACATGCCAAGAAGAATCCTCCAACAAGAGTTGCGCCTCACTTCCAAGACCAAAGATACCAAGCAAAAGACTAAAAATTGATCTCTCACAAGAGAGTGAGTTGTGTTATGTTTCAAATGAGGAGAAACGTCCTCTATTTATACCAATCCATGACCTTTGAATTAAAATTTAGGTCATTAAAACAACCGACAAGGATGACTTTAAAATTTACACTGTTTTTACATTAATTGCTAGAAAACTGTCATAATATGAGAAAAAAGAGGGATGTCAAGCCCTTCTGAGGGAGACGTTGGCCCTTTTTGGGCAAGTACAACATCCAGAAACAAAACGTTGGCCCTTCTAGGGATCCTCCAAGCTGCCACACGTGCCAAATGACCTTAGCACACTTCCACATGCTCCAGATAACGTCCAACTCTCTCAGGTGACGTCCTGTTCATCAAAGGCAAACGTTTCATCTGCAGTGGGTGATTCCCCCTAGGCCTAGATCTGCCAAAGTGTCCTGGGTGGAACATCCTTCTTACTTCTCATGCAATGGCTCATCATAACGTTGTCATGCCTCTGCCATCCCAACAACCATCTGATGGGCTCTTCAGCCCCATGGAGGTCCGAGCTAATCATATCCCCATGTGTACCTGTCCGCTGGTACCTATCTGTCGAGTATGGTCCTGCACATCAAAAACTACGCCCTCCATGGGCTCATTAGTCCCTGGGATCATAGCAATGTCAATCATATTTCATCATTAAATTTATCAAATACATGCATAAAACCCCTAGCATATCCTCTAAGAGCTCAAAGACATTACACATATCTACTATACAAAGTTGAAGAAACAAACAAAATAACCTATTGGGCCAATACCTATAAGAAAAGGAAAGTTTCCACTGAAAATCATTCAAGCCATGTACATGAAGTGGTATGGTCTGAGGAGTGTCTAGCTATAGTGAAGACCAGGGGTAAGTATTGTCCATGGGTGCCTCTGTAGGAGGTGAGCTGTACCCATCATGGATGCACTTTTTCCAAGCCCCTTTATTGCCTTTATTCTTTATTTATTGCTTTTTCTTTTTTTTACTTCAAGGTCTGACCAGAGGACACTGCCTTGGCGTGGCGACCAGAGCTGACAGTGTTACCCACTGGTATTTTTGCAGCAATGATAAGGCTGACTCGTGACGAGACCCCCTTTCCCTTGGCCATGCAAACAAAGGTCATTGCCTTGCCATGGTGACCAGATAATGGAAATGTCATACTGCTAGATACCTATGAACATAATGGGTCGGCTCTTGATGAGACCTCCCATCCTCTTGGTTAGGTCTTGTTTTATTATTTTTCTTAGGGTCCCTTTTGTTTCTTATCGAGAGGATTTTTATTGCCTTCTCAGGGATCCTTGGGCGAAGCATCTCTAGGTTTTATTTCCTATGGATTTTATCTTTTACTAGCTGCTTTTACCCCCTGGGCCTTTAGAGCCTTCTTCCCATAGGACAAAGTGTAACCCTCAAAGGTCATCCTAATGGCTGGACTAGGGGAATGGGATGGATGTATGGGAGATAAGATGTAAAGTGATAGAATGGTGGGAGCGGACGATGGCTCTGCAAATCTCCCCTGGTGGATAACCAAAACCCATAAATACAAGCTTGCTAGGGTACCCTGTTAATCCCCCCAACAATGGTCAAGTGGATTAGTGTAATATCCAAGCAGTTATCAGAAATGTAAGGAACCTGATGCATATATAAGAAAGTTATAATGATCAAACATGACACATACCATGATACCTTGGACCAATTACCTCATGGAGCAAGAGTCTTCTCTTATGCAAGTCCAAGACGATGGTGATGGAAGCTGTTATTGCTAACAGGACAAGTCTAGCAAAGAAGAAGAAGGATGGGCCCTCCAGGGCCATGCTCGGGTCAATCCTGCTCTCGGTACTCCATGTCTAGGACTTGTGGGCGTCGAGACATGATCTCCTAGTTATCCCTAGAAAACGGGGATAACAGGCCTAAGGCTCGATTTTCCTCCCCTAACCATGGTTAAGACTAGTATATCCATAATAGTATATTTTATATTTTTATTGCAACAATCATGATGAAGTATAATTTGTTTTTCTATATATTTTTGGTAATATATCTATGCAATGTCATTGAATTATAGTATGTTAGAATATATTTGGTAATATATATAGATAGTTTTCATCCTAGAATTTACTAGAGTGAATATATTAACAAGATTGATAAAAGTGAAGTCCTGACTCTTTGCTTTTAGATGTGTTATGTACATAATAATTTCAAGCACTAGTAAAATTTGTTTATTTGTTAATCTATGCAAGAAACTTAGTAAGATACAATCAATAAAATAATACAGAAAAGTTTGTTGAAATGCCACTTTATTTTTTTAAGATAAAAATAGTACCGCGTTACATTATATATGAGATTCTACACCCCAACTATTATATTGATTTCCTTGTCGTTTCAAGTCTAGGACCAATCTAATAACTTACTTCTGCAATGGAATTAGCTTTGCTTCTAGTTTCATTTCATACTTGATGGTGTCCGTCATTTGCTTCCTACTAAATAGCAAGCAAAGTCAGTGAGGATCCCTTAGAGAGAGACTTGTTTATCATCTATTGCATTTTCAGGTCAACCATATAACTTACTTCCTTTGTCATCTCATTTTATGATCAATATTGTTGTACTCTATGTCAACAACACTATGTTTTTGATGGGATCGAGGTTATAACTAAAAGATTGAAAGGGGTAGCATAAAGAATAAGAATGGTTCCAAATGCTCATGTAGATATTATATGATGTGTTATTTACTTCATAACACACAATAAAAATCTAGGATCTCCATGTGGAATTTGTATATTGATCAGAGGGAACTATCAACTTCCACATGGTCTTTTTGCATTGTGTTTTATAAACTTCCAAATGCCCATATCTAGATAGGATATTATGTATTATTTACCTCACGACAAGCAATACACATAGTGGCTTTCCATGTGGCATTTGTATGTTGAACAAAGGGAACAATCAGCCTCCACATGGTCTTTTGGCATGATATTCCTGTTTTCCAAGGAATGTGTCCTGGCACTTGAGGGAGACATGGTTACATTATAAGCATTATATCCATGTGTTTTTCGTATATGCATGCAAATTGGATATGTGGTGGCATCGTAAGCATGGTGCCCATGAATCCTATATGTGTCGAGAGCTCTTGTGAATTCATTCACAATACCTAAAATATTCCAACCAGATCTATCCACCCGATCATGTGATCTAACCAACATATAATTGATACTACATATATTCAAATACATTCGACAACTTCATCGTAGTTGTTCAAACTATTAAGTGACAAGAAATTAACTTCACTAGAAAGAAAGACAAGGGCATGTGAAAAAGTAAAGGTATACATTTCTCCTAACAACCATGTTTCTCAGGGTTTCTTTCAAAATATTAAGAATAAGTCGTCTAGAACTAAAGGAAATAAACAACTATTAGGAATAACACTTGCTTTAAGGAAAACACTCTATTATAGGAAGTACTTGAACAAGTCGTTCTTGCTCCAACATTTGCACTTGAAATAAAGGATTATTTTTCTATCATTCTAGCAATTGAAATAAATACTTGAAAATGTTATTTTTTCAATTCGTTTCTTAGAGAGTTGAGACTTGGATTTGTCAGTACTTTCCCAACCAAGCTTATTCATTGTCAAGTTGAAAACGGTAGAGCAGTTTCCAAGCCAAAGACAAACAATGGAGTAGTAGTTGTTGTAGTAATAGTCTCTTCCTTCATGAATGAAGAGGGTGAAAATATGTTTAATCTTCCCCCTTTTTAGGAAATTTGTGCCACTAAGTCTCAAGTTTGAGGTAGAGGCATAGACATATAGTAGTGGTAAGAACAAAAAAAATGAGGGTTTGATTTTT
>ML778159.1:506420-517694 GCA_009831015.1 Picea engelmannii
GAAGTTTTTATGGGATTCACGTGATGAAGAATAGGTATAGAATCATCTCTTCCAAGAGATCCCTCGATTACCCTCGCCTTCTTGTGGCATAGAACATTAAAATTAAATAAAAATAAACTATGGAAAATTTCATCATTGAAGTGCAGACATTTCATCAAGCAATTTGCCTACACATTTGAGCACTTTGTTGGCTATATTATTGTGGTTCTGCAAATCTAGGTTTGTTCTATTTGCTCAACTTTTCATTACAATATTTTTTTTTATGGATACTAGATTTGAAATATGCAAAGGTATATCACTCGCTATTTTTTCCACTATATCAAGCAAAACATTAAGACAAAGTCTTATAGTTGAATATAAGATAAGCTTATATGGAAAACTATAGGCAATTGTCCACCTCTAAAAATAATAGGTAACTAGAGACCATTAAAGTGTGTGTGTGTGTGTGGAGAGAGAGATCTATGTTCAATGCCTATTTGTGTTTGTCCTAAAAGTGATTAATATTTTTTCATTCTTTGGAACAAAATAATGAGTTCAACATAAGGATATGAAATTTAGATTTAGCTTACCAAGAAAAAGGTAGAATTTCACTTAGCCCTTAACATATCCAAATAACAATTTCAATCATATGGTAAAGTTCTCACCTTGTTGAAATATCAAATCCAACATGTTTCTCGTCCGAAGAAAGTGTGGTTAGGCCTAACCGTACTGTATGCTCTGGTTCACAAAGATGAAATCGTCTTTAATGGATCGTGAGGATCAACTCCTTGTTGTTATTTCAACCTTTGTGTGCCTAGGTTCTTATTTTTCTTGACAATCATAATTTTGATCAATGTACAATTTATAGATGGACATCAAATATAACTTTAGGCACTAATAACCCTAGATTTGATGCATCTACTAGAAGGCTCAAAAGGGATGCATAAGGAGGTCATGGTAGCTGAAGGAAGTAGTGGCAGGTACAACAAAGGTGATGCATAAGGTAAATTAATGTGAAATTTTTCATAGCATTAGATGTGTTAGTATTTTGTATTTAATTTCCTATATGGTCATAGAAGGTAGTGATATACTTCCATCTCCCTTAGTCATTTCTACTTGTTTCAAATTTTAACTTACTTATTTCCATATGACAAGTAGATTAATGCTAAAATAAAGAGTAGCATTACTTGGCTTAACAATAAATTTAATTTTGTAATGTCTAACCTGAAATCAAAAATTTCACAAAAACTTTAACTTAACATTTATGATGCCTTGATATGGGACCAAATAACATGAAAACATTTTGAATTGGTGGACATAAAGCATTCAAATGAACACATAAGTTTAAACATACTAAAAACTGAAATGTTTAAAACAAAAATTGTTTTTATTGATTGACATGACCCAAACTAATGTTAAGTTCGAAGAAAAAACAACAAGTCAATTACTATAGTCCCTCCTTTCCTTCGACAAGGACTAAAAATGGACATTTGATTGAATACATTTTCAAAGGCGTTGTCTAATTGCTCTACGAAATGGATTTTTTTGCCGGAATCCGATGATTAAAATTGTTCAAAATTCATTTATGAATGCAGAAATGGATTCAACATGCTGAAAAACCTTGGGGCACTTGAACTATATAGAAATAATCACTCAAATCTGCATATCTAACAATTTCTCACCGAATTTCGGGCAAATGTCTCAAGAAAAAAAATCGATATTTTGTAGAACATATAGATTATGACGATTTTCAAATCCAACCACTTCCCACCATTGATGACATGTCCACCAAACTTATTAATACCAAACCTAGGTTTTAGACTCGATTGCTTTGGTATATGGTTTGGCACTATAACTCCCTCATCAAAACTAGTTTCAATGGTGATCTCCATCTTTATGGCCCCCATAAAACATATTGACCATTTCTATCCTTTGCCGAAAATTTCCATAATATAAATCTCAATGTGGTGATTTTGAATATGTGTATGAATATATTTAAAATATTTATTATGAAAAATTAAAAATATGTTTTAAAAAAAAAATAGCATTTGCTTATATATATTTTTCAAACTTATATAAAAAGGGGGATTTTGGGTTTTAAAAAGTTAAGATGTTAGTTTTTTGGGTTGTGTTTTACAAACACATAAAAATTTTACATACATCTTGAGTGGGCCTAATGGTTAAGAACATGTGTTTCCTCATAAGAGGTCACAAGTTCAAATCCAGAGGGGGGTAAGGTATGTATACCTTCGTAGACTTTACCAATCAAAATCACTGGGTGGAGGGGGTCTCATACACCAATTTGGGGTCTACCTTGGCCGTGACTTTAAAAATAGATTATTATTATTATTATTATTATAGTTTTATAATAATTAAAATATTGTTAACAAACTTGAGAGTATTTATAAGAAATTTGTTAAAACAAATTGGAATTAAAAAAAAAATAACGGAAATGAGGTCGTGGTTTTGTCAATATTTAATACTTAAAATATGTGTGAAATAGTAATAAATGAATTTTACATAAATTAAATAATTAAAGAAAAAGTATTTAAATTTAAAAAAAGTATATCATATAAAAATTAATTGAAATTAAAAAAATTTGCTTTCTTATATTATTATCTAAATTTTGTTGAATTTGTAGATTTAAGAGTAAATATTTCCGGTTCATTCATTTTTATAAAATTTCATCACTGCAAAAAGAGAAAAAATAAGACATATTAGCATGATTTTACAAGCCAAATTCAATGCATGGAGCATAGACAAACTACAAGGAAATGGAGATCCAATTCAAAATGTGAAAGAGAATAAAACTCCAAAATAGCTATTATCAAATGTGGAAAACATTAAGAAACTTATCAACGACTACAAGTTCAATATGTGGAGGCTTGGTTATCAATCCAATGAATTTTAGAAGAATAGTTGCTCGCTTATGCAATAACTAATTGGCCAATTATTTATGTACAGTGACTAGATGGGATTTGTCTGCAACATAATACCTTAGAATTTTGAGAATATATGAAATGAGTGTACATGAAGGCTCTTCTAGTTTATGTTTCCATCCCTCTTTCCTTTTCTTCATGCACCCAACGCGATCCCTCTTAAAGTCTCAATAAAGCAAGGTGGCTCTAATAATACCTCCTTCCATCATACATTCATTGTTCATAATAAAATGAGGGAAGGCCTTTCAGAAATGATGCCACACACTCTAAATCCATCCACAACAATTAATTAAAATAAAGCAATGTAATTAAACTCCATTATAATTCATTAATGTGCAGTGAGAAAGGGATTTCCAAAAAAAATGTGTCTGACATCATGTAAGCCCCGCCACCTTCTCATTATATGAGAGTAGTCAATTAAATCAACGACTTTGAGTGAGTGCAGAGGCCCATTTCACTGCCTAAAACATTTTTAACAGTTATTGATAAGTACGCCAAGAGGTGCTCTATGACTCAACATGGGGGAGATGTTGAGGCATTAGTGTTATGTTAGATAAAACAACATTTAAAAAAAACTAAAGCCAACTCAATTATTTCACCAAGAGGTTCTCTACAACCCAATATGGGGGAGATCTTGAGGTGTTAGTGATATGTTAGAAACACTAAATTTAAAAAATCCTAAAGTTAGCTCAATTAAAAACAAAAATAAAAAAATAATAAAAATAAAGTCGACTTAATTAAAAAAAACAATTACAAGCACATTTGTTGAAATCCCCTTACTCCAACACATAGGTATTTTTTTATCTAGTGATTTCCTTTCTGTAAATCAAATTAGCAGATCACAAAACATAATACACTTGCTAGAACATTCAACTAAAATAAAGATAGTGGAAGCAATATTGGAAAATGATCCACAGAGAAATACAGAAAACTATAGATAGTACCTGCAAACCCTAACACCTCATGATATGGTTTACGACCTTGGATTTTCATGTTTCCCAAGATGTATGCAACTTTCCTTAAGCAAACCCCTGTATACACGCTTGTCTCCACTAAAACCCACGTACACACACTCAAAGATTGTACAACAACTTTGTACGACACAACCCTACTTTTGCGGCTTCAATCTACTAAAATCCACTTGCAACTGCCTCTGTTCTTTCTTCTCCTTGACTTGATCTCTAGATGGAAGCCATTTTCCACTTATCAAAGATCTCCTTGAATCGCAGTCCTTTGTGATCCAATCCTCTTGAGAAAAAGTCCTTCTCCACTCTATATCAATGTATCAAGTGTCTTGTCCTTCACCCTTTCCATGCTTTTATAATCTTGAGTTATGACCTAACCCTGTGATTGAAAATTGAGATTAATTTTCACCTCACTTGAGATCAATGGCTATTATTTAATTCACTAATGCTAATTAAATCATTTCTTTAAATAAAACTCAACTCACTAATAAAAACACTTCACTTTAATAATTCCTTTAATTAAAGTAAAGTTCAAGGTAGAAGGATTTGAATGACTTCCACATGTCTAAACACTTAGACCTTTGTGGAAGTACTTGTCCGATGCTACAAACATCAACACTCCTTCTTAGCGAGGAAGGTATTATGCACCACTCCAAGTTTGTCTATGAAAAAACACAAACTTCCCTTTAACCAAGGGTTTGGTCAGAATGTCTACAACCTACTCATCTATGGAAACATATTGAAGCTTTACTGCTCCCTTCTGGATCTTATCTTGAATGAAGTGACATGTGATGTCTATATGTTTGAACCTATCATGGTATAGTATATTCTCATAGAGTTTGATGAAACTCTAATTATCATAGTATATCACCGTAGGCTCCAACTTCTAATCAAATAAACTCGTAAGAAAATTTATGAAGCCAAATGGCTTCACAACTATCCATACTCGCTACCATGTACTCTACCTTTGTTGAATTGAGTGCTACAAAAGTCTACTTCCTGGTGCACCATGTAATCACTAGTGATCCCAATTTGAAGCAACACCTTGAGGTGCTCTTTCTTTCTATTGCACTCCTTGTCAAATCTGAGTTTGGCTATCCCTACAACCTCACTCCATCACCTCCAAGATACATCAATTCATACTCCATTGTACCTCTCAAGTCCCTGAGCACATGTTTCACTGCTATCCAATGCACCTACCTCGGCTTGACCATGAACTAACTCAAGTTGTTCACAACAAAACATATATTTGGCATGGTATTGCCCAAATACATCAAGGACCCTATCAATTGTCCATATATCCTAGGATCCACTAACTTTGAATCTGAAGTCTAAACCCTCTTTAGATTGGTAACCATAGTTGTAGCCATCAGTCTATAGTCCTCCATCCCAAATCTCCTGAATATCTCTACTGCGTACTTCCCCTATCCAAGGAAGATCTCTCTCGATACCTACCATATCTCTAACCCCAAGAAATAATCCATCAAGCCAATGTCCTCCATCTCAAACTTAGTTGCTAAATTTTCTTTGCACCCTGCAATAAGCTCCTTTGCACCTACAAGAAATAAATCATCTATGTATAGTACCAATATGAGTGGATCAACCCCAACAAGTATGAAGTACAAGTTATGATCCTCCTCACTCTTGGTAAGGCCCATACTTTGCAAGTAAGTGTCAATCCTGGAATATCATGCTTTGAGCACCTTTTTGAGTTCATACAAGGCTTTCTTAAGCCTACACACATGAGATTCTCTCCCATGTACCTCAAAGCCCCGATGTTTCTCTTTGTATACATCCTCCTCAATGATTCCACTAAGGAAAGGTGTCTTGACATCCATTTAATGAGTCCTCCACCTCATAACAGAAATAATAGAAATAACAAATCAAATAGAAGCATACCTAGTGAGTGGAGAAAAGGTTTCCTCATATTCCACTCCCTCTCTCTAGGAGAACCCTCTCACAATGAACCTCACATTGAACTTCTTGACGCTACCATTTGCAACATTCTTGATCTTGTAGAGCCACCTAGAACTCATAACTTACTTCCCCTCCAGTCTCAACATTATGTCCCAAACATCATTCCTCATAATAGAGGTGTACTCCTCTACCATGGCATCCCACCAAACCTACTGATCTGCTGCTTCCTCAAAAATAGAAGTCTCAACATCAATGATGTTACTCATAAGTGCCATATAGTTCAAAAAAATCCATGGAGGACTACACTCTATCAATGAATTCCTAGGAGCTTCACCAAAATCCCTCAATGTTTATAATAGCTCCTTGGTTCTCCTAACATAACTGGAAGGGGCTAAGTCCTCCTTCCCATGCGAATTCTGAATCCATGAACTGGAAGTTGTTGACTGCTACTCATCCTTCAAAACCTGTTGTTCCTCATCCTCTGTCAGTGATGATGACTCCTAAGGTCTCCTAGATTCCAAGTTCTCCTCAAACTTAACATCTCTTCTCATAATTATCTTTTGTTGTGCTAGTGAGAAGATCTTGTAACCCTTTGAGGTCTCGTTGTACCCCAAAAATATACCCTTCTATCCCGAAGGCTCCAATTTTGTCCTTTTCTCCACAGACACATGGATGTAGACTGGACAACCAAAGATCCTCAAATTTCCTATCTCTAGCTTCACTCCTCAGAATTATTCCTCTGAAGTCTTGTCCTCCAATATCCTGTGAGGACTCATGTTATGCACATATATTGTTGTATTACACACCTCTTCCCAAAGAAACATAGGAAACTCCTCAAGTACTTGGATTGGATTGGATTGTCTCTTTGGATTGGATTGGATTGGATAGGATTGTCTCTTTGGATTGGATTGGATTGGATTGTCTCTTTCCATCAGCAAAACCAAAAAGAGCCATAAGCAAGTGGCATGCGTGCATGAATAATCTACCACGATCCCTAAATCTGCAACACATGATTATGTATTGTTCAACACGAGATTATTCACTGGATCTAATACTAGTATTCTTATTTTTCTTATGCACATGTCATATTCACCGGATCTAATACTAGTAATCATATCTGTAAAGGTGGATCTATTGCTGGTGTAAGCAATAAAAATATTAAAAATGGTAAATGTGCATCCTTACAAGAAATTTATCATACCAAATTTACCATATGAAACACTCATGCAAAGTTGTCCAATTATTCTGGAAAAGAGTCAGGAAAATTCTTTATATGGATATTTTAAAGAGTATACCTCAACCTGTGTAGCATTAGCGTCGATAGTTTGTCTTTAAGAAATCTTTCAAGGAAATCCATTCCTCCACTATCAGCTTTAATAAAATCATCAACTTCAACATTTTGAATGTCCAAGTAGGGTCAGGAAGTCTCAACATTCTCCTGAATACTGAAGGTCCTAAAGAGATCAATGGTTTCCCTTTGGATAATTCTTCTCTCGATGTCAAATTTGTCAGTGCAATAGATGACCAACTCTTTGAAATCAACTACTTCTATCACTCATCCATCCAATACAATACCTGAGGTCCAAAACTTGTTCAACTTATTTTCATTGGATGGGAGAGATGCATACCACTTGTATTCATGTGACCATTGAAACTAGTGATCTTCTCATCCCAAGGTGTTAACAGTGTCACTGCAATATAATTCTTTCCTTTTACTTGACATGTCTTTCAAAGAATTATTTTTATGAATGGGTGGTGATTTTGTCAATATAGTCTTTTTACACAGGGGATTTTAATTTTTTATTTAGTTTTACCACATATTGATTTGTTTATCGAATGTTGTAGGTCTTAATTTGAAGTTGTCAATTTCACAGTTTGATTTTAGATTTATGGAGAAGATTTTTAAAAAATCACGCCATTGAATAAAAATATTCAATTCATATGAGTGGCAGCTGATTTGGCGATGGGAAATAAATATAATCTGGAATGGTGATATCATATCGAGGTGAATGGAAAAATGGTGAAGCATGAATGTGTAAAGTTATGAATGGAGAGTGCATTGTGGTGATTTCTAAAATGCAGGATTTGGAGAATGAAAGGGGAGATATGAGGGTACTCTCACATCCATATTCAAGAAATATACGAAGTACCAAAAGGTTGATTTTGTGGGATGTGAAAATATAAGAATCATTTTGGAGCATGCATAAATGTGGGGTTGTAGGACTATGGAAAGGCAAATCGAAATGAGGGGAGGACACCACATCCACAATAAAGAAAGCAATTAAGTGTTAAAAAGGAAAAGTTACATGATGAGTGAAAGGTAAATCGAAATGAAGAGAGACCCCACATTCGTAATAAAGAAATCATTTAAGTGTCAAAAAGGCAAAGTTACATGATGAGTGATGCATAAATGGGAAGGGTTGTTTTGAGTGTTCTGGGTTTGCGGGTTGCGAGATGTTGGTATTTTCGAGGTGAGTTATGGCATAGTATTTGGAAACAAGACCTCTAAAACTAAGGAAATAGACATGTGTTAATATTTTGGAGTGGTGAGAAATAAACAACTAAGTATGGAATTTGTAGTCTTGCGGACTTGCGGGCATGGCAACCCACATTTTAGAAAAAAATGGCTAACTATAGGATACATGAGGAGAAATAAAAAATGACAATGGATAGCCCAAAATACACAACTATTGATCCACAAATGAGGATCAACATTTGGCTCCAAGTGTGGTACAGTAACTCCCTGCGGGTTGTCGAGAATCTAGAGAGGTTTGTTCATTAAGAAAATGGACTCAAATAAAAAAAATTTAGAAGAGAAAATAAAGAAAAAGGGGAAAAGGAACAATACTGACTAAGAATATACATAGGAGTAAATATTTCGAAGGACTATGTACAAGTTGAGAACTGGGGATTAACAAAAGAATTGCTTGAGGTATTGCCAATTTACAAGCAATGCTTGAACTGTTTCTTTCATGTCTTTCAAAAAATAAGAATTTAAAACAATAACCTTTTCAATATGGTATGGACCAATCCAAAGAGCTTCAAATTTTGGTTGAAAAGATGATTTTTCCTTTTCTTTGTTCCATAACAGAACTAGTTGATATTTTTGAAAATATCATACAACAATTCTCTTATCAAATTTTATTTTAACCACTTGTTGTCCCTTTTTTCATGGTCGTTACTGCTTGTACTCTTTGTTCTTCTAATTGGAAAATCCCGTGGTACCGTTTTTGCAGAGGTGAAACTTATTCCATATCTTTATTGTTTATGGAAATGACCAAGGCATTCATTTCAATATGTAATGCCATTCTTTCTCCTTTTCCATAGACTAGGGTGTATAGTGAATGTCGAATGCTATATTTTGGAGTGAGATAGCTTGCCCGAAACAAATCTGTCAACTTCTAATGCCAATTTTTATGGTTTGCTGAAATTTTCTTGTTAATAATTTGAATCAACATTTTTTTAGTTGATTCAGCCAAACCATTTCCTTGAGGGTAATATTTGGATGATTGTCTCATGATAATACCATATTCTCCACAAAAAAATGTAAATTTGAACCCAATAAAAATTAAACCATTGTCTATTATTAAGTTTTTAGGGACGTCAGATTTGGATAGAATATTGTCCCTTAAGAAAAGGATCAATTGTTCTAAGTCAATAGTTCTCAGGGCCATAGCTTCTTGCCACTTTTTAAAATATTCGGTGGAAATAAGGATATACAAATTTGCTTTACTAGATTTTTCAGTTTATTGGGCCAATTACATCCAAGCCCCATTATGCAAATGGTTCTTCAACTGTTATAGAATGTAGTTTCATCGTTGTTATTTTGATTGTTCTTGAAATGTTTTGGCAGGGGAGGCATTTTTGAATTGTTGAATAAACATCTTTGAACATGGTTGACCAATAATAACCAACCTGGATTATTCTATGAGAAGTTGTAACATGTGAGAAATGTCCACCACAAACTCCCTTATGAATCTCTTGCAACATTTATTCACCTTTAAATGATCTAAACATCTAAATAGAATACCATCAAGTTTTATTCGAAATAGAACTCCTAATACACACTGGTTGGTCTTTGTCTTTAAAGATCTCATCTCCCTATGAGACATTTCGACAGGAAATTGGTTCTAATTGTATCACATCTACAATTATCATGGATAATGTCTACAAGGATCACATTTAATTACTTTACAAGAAGAGTTGAAGCACATGAAATATATCCAAATAGTTGAAATGAGTTTCAATGGAAGAAATATGTTAACAAGATGCATTGATTTCGGTGTATGCCAATTCCATATTAACAAGATGCATTGATTTCAGTGTATTCCAATTTTAGATTGATGGGATCATGTTTAATTCCCTTACAAGAAGAGATGAAACATGTGAAATATATGTCGATGCATTGATTTCACTGTATGCCAATTTTAGTGCATCACATCTACAAGGATCGTGGATAACATGTACAAGGATCATGTTTAATTACCTTACATAAAGAGTTAAAGCTTGTGATATATATCTTGATAGACAAAATGAGTTTCATTGGAAGAAATTTGTTAACAAAAATTGATATGGGACTTTGCACCTTATAAGAAGAGATGACACATGTGAAATATGTCTCCATGCATTGATTTTAGTGTATGTCAATTTTAGTGCATCACGCATTGTGGATAACATCTACAATGATCATGTTTGATTACCTTACAAGACGTCAATCCTTGCTCATAAATCAATATTGGGTAGACCATTTAAATAAATCAATATTTTAGTTTAATATTTTTTTATTATATTTGTTTTACAATATTGCGTAGACCATTTATATTTTAAAATAGTCGCTGTCACATACGTTTTCAAAAGAAAAAAACGTCAATCCTTGGCTCATAAATCAATCCTTTTGCTCATAGAGTAGATCTCTAGAATGATGGCGGCACCTTTAGTGTTTCAGAGGGAATGGATTGTACAAATTAACGAGATCCAAGAATCCATTTGGCCAACCTAAAATTTCCTGATTTCCAAGAAGCCATTTGGCCAACCTAAAATTTCCTGATGGTAACAGACATTAAAGAAGAATTGACGAGCTTATTTTAACGCGAGCACATACTGTTCAATGTCCAAGTAGGGTCACGAAGTCTCAACATTTTGAATGTCCAAGTAGGGTCACGAAGTCTCAACATTCTCCTGAATACCAAACGTGTTAAAGAGATCAATGGTTTCCCTCTGGATAATTCTTCTCTCGGTGTCAAATTTGTCAGTGCACCATATGACCAACTCTTTGAAATCAATTACTTCTAGCACTCATCCATCCAATACAATACTCGAGGTCCAAAACTTTTCAACTTATTTTCATTGGATGGGAGAGATGAATACCACTTGTATTCATGTGACCACTGGTGATCTTCTATTTGGCGATGGGAAATAAATATAATTGTGAATGGTGATATCGTATCGAGGTGAATGGAAAAATGGTGAAGCAT
>ML778160.1:25885-46330 GCA_009831015.1 Picea engelmannii
CCATCCATAGCGCTCACTCTTTCTCACATCAACAACAACAATTCATCTCTGTCCCAGTGCATTTTATAGATTCACCACATGTAGAGGTTTTCAATACGTTTCTCCATTCCAACTGCAGTTTCCCTTTCTTTCTTTCTTTTTCTTCTTTTCGCATGCCAACATTCTCCTTGATTTTCTGAACTGACTCTTTGCATGCCTCTTCTACGCATGCCACATCATGAAACGCTGTGTTCCTCCTGTCTTAACTGCCAGTCTAATTTTAGACTAAAAGTCTTTCTGCTTTTCTCAACTCCAACTGTAGTTTCCCTTTCTTTCATTCTTTCTTCTGCTTTTCGCATGCCAGCGTTCTCCCTGATTTTCTGAACTGGTTCTTTACTTGCCTCCTCTACGCATGCCTTATCATGCAACGCTGTGTTCCAGCATCTGTTTCATTCGTGTTCCAACATCTGTGTTCCAGCATTCGTGTTTCAGCACCTGTGTTCCATCATTCGTGTTCCAGCATTCGTGTTCCAGCATTCGTGTTCCAGCAGTCGTGTTCCAGCAATCGTGTTCCAACAGTCGTGTTCCAGCAGTCGTGTTCCAACATCTGTTTCAGCATTCGTGTTCCAGCATCTGTTTCAACATTCGTGTTCCAGCATCGTGTTCCAACAGTCGTGTTCCAGCATCTGTTTCAGCATTCGTGTTCCAACATCTTTTTCAGCATTCATGTTCCAGCATCTATTTCAGCACCTGTGTTCCAGTATTCGTGTTCCAACAGTCGTGTTCCAGCATCTGTTTCAGCATTCGTGTTCCAGCATCTGTTTCAGCATTCGTGTTCCAGCATCTGTTTCAGCACCTGTGTTCCAGTATTCGTGTTCCAGCAGTCGTGTTCCAGCAGTTCTTTTTCTTGTGCGTGTTGACATCCTTGACTGCTCCATAACCGATTGCCATCAATGACAACCTTAACCATCTGCGTCAGTCTTCTGTTATAGCCATATCTCCAACACTCTCAAGTCTCTCCCTAGATACAATCATCCTAAATCCCTTGCCAATCTGTAAGTTTTTCTCGATCTCAGACTCCCTTGACAAATGGTTCCCATGAGTTAGGAAAACCATTAAATGCCACATTTACAAGCTCTACGTCATCCAATTTCTCCCCAATAGTTGCAATTTGATCACATACCAGAGTGATCCTCATGACGTAGCTGGTAACATTGTTAGATCTAGACATCTACACATATATGAGTTTATTCCTTAAGACCATCTTCCTATTCATGTTATCTCTCTAGAATAATCCTACAATGGAATCAAACATCTCTTTGTTCTTCCTTTTCTTGGATAAGTGAGGAATCAAATTATCCTTAATTACATCCAATATTACCCATTGAGCTTTGATCTCTTTCGTCTGGTGAATTTCCAAATCTCGTGGATCTATTAGTGGAGGAACTACTATTTCCACAATCTCCCAAAAGTAATTTTTCTTCAAAAGAAAAGTGACTCTTTCTTTCCAATATAGGAAGTTGGATGTTGTTAAGCCCTAAATAGTGGCACATTACGCCTTAATTGGGGCATATTACATTATTAATTTTATTTTATTTATGTCAGCTTGGGTCCATTAGTTGTAATTGTACATCCTAGTCTCCTATATATACCAAGGAGACCTTTTCATTTGGAATCATCTTGTATTTGGAAATTTATGTGGTGTATAAGGAGGTTTCCCCCTCGAAGAGGCTTATTATCTAAAATTATATCTTTTTCAAGGCATTGAGTACTTATTCTGAGGTTTTTTTATGCTATTTTGATATTTGGTTCTTAACATTTGGTATCAAAGATCAAGGTCTTGGGGTTTCACTGCTGCATCTGAGATACCTTGAAATTTTCTCTATAACTTTTTTTATACAGAGTTTCAAAAGGAACCCATTGGAGCATATTTATTAGATGGATCAAGGTACTTGGGGTTAAAATTTCATCTCTTAAGGCCTTATAATTTTGGATATATAGCCTATGTAAGATAGGGTTCTAGAATCATCCTGAATTTAGTCATCATGGAATTTTTGCTATAAATTTTTTTATATAACATTTCAGACCTTGAAATCGGGAGGATATTCATAGAAATTATCAAGGTAGTTGTGATAAAAATGTCAGCTTCTGCATCATCCTACTTTTGTATATACACCCTATGCAAGATAGGGTATCTGACTAGTCATATTAACTAGTCTCAAACATGTCTTTCGAGTAAAACATTGATTTCTTATTCAATGAGTATCCAAATTAAGTGAGACTAGTTGAATTAGACAGTGGACAGTGTGTAGTATTTCTGGCACAATTTTCAGAATCAAATATTATATATTGTGATCTTGGAACACTTTACAAGTACGCTCTCCTGGAAGGGACAAAAATCAACAAGGTGTGGGGAATCTACCATAAATTCCACTTGGAACATCCAATTTTGATCAGAACTATGGCATTGTAGAGAAGACGTATCAAAGAACCAGAAAAAGAAATTTTCAGACCTAGAAGGGTCAAAATTTCTAAGATACAACAGAAGAAATATCGTCTAGAAGAACCACCTCGAAATCGAGGTTTAAAAGTGATACTTGGCCAACATGCCACCAAAAAAGGGAATTTCTACACCAATTAAGCCTCCAAATAGTCAGATTTGGACTCTTGATTAAGGTGAAGAAATGCACAGGGACATAAATGACTTACAAAAGAAGACAATAACAAAATATGAACTACAAGGGATGATTTATTCCAATGAAGATAATTTGGAGGCAATAAATACTAAGATTGATGGTTTAAAAAGGGAGATCAGGGAAGGATTGAAAATTTTCCTAATAGAGAGGACACATGAAAGTGAAAATGTATCCCATGAAATTCATGATGAGGATGCAAGGAAGATGAATCAAGAATGGAGAAACTCCAACTTTGGGTTCAAGACCAACCACTTTCCTAAGATTGATATGAGGAAGTTTGATGGCAAGGATCCAATCACATGGATACTTCAAATGGAGCAATTCTTTTATCTACATGATGTGCCACATACAAAAAAGGTATGAATTGCTTATTTATATTTAGAACCCAATCAATTTGTGTGGTATCGATGGCTTTGTTCTCACAAATCACTCGTCACTTGGACAATTTTCACAGAATAAATGATAGCACACTATGAGGATACAAGAAGCAATACCTTCTTTAGCCAATTGATAAATCTCAAGCAAAAGGGTTCAGTTGCATAACACATTGAGAACTTCCAAAGATTGAATATAAAGGTAACGTATATTCTAGATGAGAACCTGATTGATGTATTCATAGGAACTTTATAGGATAACATTCAACATGAGGTTCGCCTTTGGGAACCAAAATCATTGGAGAATGCATTCAGGGTGGCGAGAAATGTTGAAAGTAAAAATATGGCTATGGCTACTAGAAGGACCACTCCTAACATCTATCGAGAGAATAATGTTCCTTCTTCTAAAACACCTCAACCTACAATGTTGACACCTCAACAATTGGAGGAAAGAAAAGAAAAAGGTTTATGCTTTAATTGTGACAACAAGTATAGTAAGGGACATAAATGTGGTGAGAAGAAATTATTCTACATAGATTGTGAAGAGGAAGAAGAACAAGAACAATCTCAAGATGAAAACGTAGAAGAGATTTCTTCTGAAAAGTTGACTCCCACGATATCATGTCATGCATTGGTTGGAATTAACACTCCTCAAACCCTCAAGATCGAAGGATATATCAAAAAGAAAAAGGTTATAGTCCTAATTGATTCTGGTAGTACTCATAATTTCATTCACTATAAATTAGCCAAAGCTCTCAATTGCTTTGTATATCCAACGCCAGAGTTTCAAGTAATGATTGGAGATGGAGGAACTATCAATTGCTCAAGAAAATTCAATAAGATCAATATTACTATGGGGGAATATGTAATGAATAGTCCAATGATTTCTATACCCATGGGTGGTGCTGATGTTGTACTAGGAGTCTAATGGTTACAATCATTAGGAACAATGGCCTTTAATTTTCAGGAACTTTTCATGAAATTTTCATTGGAAGGAAAACAAATTGAGTTAAGGGGTATCACATGGAAACCCAGTAAGATGATAAGCTCTAATGACATGACAAAATTATTGAAAAAGGGGCATCGGGGTGTAATTGTACAACTATGCTCACTATATGTTTAAACAACTAAGCCATCTATTATCCTAGATCTCCAAGGGATTATTGATAAGGATTCCAAAGTATTTGAAGATATTCCCAAAGGTCTTCCACCCACTCGAAATCATGATCATGCTATTCACCTAATTCCTGGGAGTGTTCCTCCTAACATCAGGCCTTACAGATACCCTTATACGCAAAAGAGTGAAATTGAGAGTATGGTTGAATAAATGTTAGAGGTTGGCATTATTAGACCTATCCAAAGTTCTTACTCTGTACCAATGGTAATGGTACTCAAGAAAGAGGGCTCATGGCGTATGTGTCCAGATTATAGAGAGATCAATAAGATCACTATTAAAGATAATTTTCCCATTCATGTCATTGATGAATTGTTAGATGAACTACATGGAGAAATATATTTCACAAAATTGGATCTTCGTTTAGGGTATCATCAGATTAGAATGAAGGAAGCAGATAACCCAAAAATAACATTCCGAACTCATGAAGGCCATTATGATTTTTTGATCATGCCTTTTGGCCTTATGAATGCACCTTCCACATTCCAAGGGTTGATGAATTCCATTTTCAAGCCCTTCCTTCGAAAATTTGTGTTAGTATTTTTTGATGATATACTAATCTATAGTAAGTCTTGGGATGATCATGTGTGACATGTTGACAAGGTGCTACAACTACTAAAGGAGAAACAACTATATGCCAAACCATCCAAATGTTTCTTTGGGGTGAATGAGGTAGAGTATTTGGGTCATATTGTATCTCATGAAGGTGTCAAGGTAGACACTAACAAGATTAAGGCCATGATGGACTGGTCGATTCCCAAAACATTGAAGAATCTTAGAGGATTTTTGGGTTTGATAGGTTACTACTGCAAGTTTGTTTGGAACTATGGAAGAATAGCATCACCTTTAACGACATTAAATAAGAAGGATGCATTTTCATGGACTCCAAAGGCAACTCAATATTTTTAACAACTTAAAGAGGCGATGTGAAAAGCTCCTATCTTGACCACACCAGACTTCACAAAAACATTTATTGTGGAATGTGATGCCTCAGGAAATGACATTGGTGTTGTTCTAATGAAATAAGGAAGGCCCCTTTCTTTTGAAAGTCGACCACTCAAGGGAAATGAATTACACAAACCCATTTATGAGAAGGAAATTATGTCAATACTACATGCATTGAAGAAATGATGCCCTTACCTAATAGGTAGGCACTTCAAGGTCAAAACAGATAATGATAGTCTTAAATACTTCTTAGAACAAAGACTATCTTTAGAAGAACAACAAAAATGGGTGACCAAGATGTTGGGTTATGATTTTGAAATCATCTATAAAAAAGGGAAGAAAAATGTTGTGGCAAATGCACTCTCAAGAAAGGATGAAGATGTTGAGGCCTTTTTGTGTGTTATCTCGATCATCCAACCCAATTGGATAATAGAAGTGAGGGATGAATGGAAAAATGACGAAAACGTTTGGACTCTCATTCAAAGGTTGCATCAGGATTCTAGTGCATCAGATACATTTACATGGAAAAATGATTCACTATGGTACAAAGATCACTTATATTTATGTAATAATTCCCAACTCAAACAAAAGGTACTATTGGAATTGCACACCTCTCTGGTAGGAGGGCACTTAGGATTTTTGAAAACCTACCATAGGGTCAAGAAGGATTTTTTTTTTGGGATGGCCTTAAAACTAATGTTCAAAGGTTTGTGGCAAATTTTTTGGTTTTCCAACAAAATAAGGTGGAAAGAATTAAGACCCCAGGTCTTTTACAACCATTAGCCATCCCAAGTCAGCATTGGGAGGAGGTTTCCATGGATTTCATCACAGGGTTACCGAATTTTGAAGGAAAGAGTGTCATCATGGTGATTATTGATAGATTGGCCAAGTACGCACACTTTGGTGCACTCTCTCATCCTTTCAAAGCTAGTAGAGTTGCCACCGCATTCATGGAGACAATTCAAAAGCTACATGGAAGCCCAAAGGCTATTGTAAGTGACAGAGATCCCATCTTCACTAGACATTTTTGGACATAATTATTTTCTTGTTTGGGTACTCAATTGGCTCATAGCTCATCCTATCATCCTCAATCTTATGGACAAACCGATATAGTGAACACATGTCTAGAAGGATACCTTTGTTGATTTGTCTATAATAAACAAACATAATGGTTCAAATGGTTACCATTGGCAGAATGGTGGTATAACACTTCCTTTCATACTACAACAAAAATGACACCATCTATGGCACTCTATGGGTACCACCAACCTTCCATCACTTCTTCTCTAGAATAAAAATATAAGGTTCAAGCAGTGGAAGATCACATCGAGCATCAACAATAAGTTCTCCAACTCTTAAAGGACAACTTGATCATGGCACATAATCGCATGAAACAACAAGCAGATCAACATCGTAGTGAAATAAGTTTTGAAGTAAGGGATTGGGTATTTTTAAGAATACAACCATATAAACATATGTCCCTTAAGCAAGCTAAGAAGGATAATAAATTATCACCAAATTACTATGGCTCTTATAAGGTGTTGCAAAAGATTGGTACTATGGCATACAAATTGGCATTTCTTGCATCTTCACGAGTACACCCAGTTTTCCATGTTTCATGCTTAACAAAGGTTATAGGTGACAAGATCCCAGTTCAAACTATATTGATAGAACTTGATGAGGAAGGAAAAATCATATTGGAGCCTGAAGTTATCACTGACACTAGAATTCGCTAGCTAAGGAATAGATCCATTTCAGAGTATCTCATTAAGTGGAGGAAACTACCTGTTGAAGATTCCACTTGGGAAGATGAGTCTTTTATACAGAAGCATCCATAATTACTCAAGCATTGTGGACAACACTTGTGTGAAGAGGAGGGGCATGTTAAGCCCTAAATAGTGGAACATTACCCCTTAATTGGGGCATATTACATTAGTAATGTTATTTTGTTTATGTTGGCTTGGGTCCATTAGTTGTAATTGTACATCCTAGTCTCCTATATATACCAAGGAGACCTTTTCATTTGGAATCATCTTGTATTTGGAAATATATGTGGTCTATAAGGAGGTTTCCCCCTCAAAGAGACTTATTATCTGAAATTCTATCTTTTTCAAGGCATTGAGTACTTATTATGAGGTTTTTTTATGCTGTTTTGATATTTTGTTCTTAATAGATGCTCCATCCAATCTATCTTCAATTCTCAGACTTGTTGTTTCCATCCCTTAGATCTGATAATCTGCCTTAGAAATTACTTGCTACTAAAATTTCCCTTGTATTGTCGTGTACGATCCTGTACATGACTATTACTACTGCAACCCACATACGTAGGTGGCCTATGCTCATGAAAATTGCATATGTACGTGCCTTGTGCTCCTATAACCCACATACATATCTGTATGATTGCAAAAATAAATTTTACTTCTATACAACTGTTTCCTTGAAATCCAACCCTTGATTTTTGACTGTTGGTTATAGATATGATAATATATCCTTGCATATCTGACATATCTACTGCTAATTGTTGTGGATATGAATTCTGGCTTCTTCTTAGAGTGAGATCTTTGATACCATGTTAAGTTTCTAATCCTGACATCGAGGTAAATTGTTTACTAGGGATTTCCTTTCTATAAATCAGATTAGTAACTCACAAAACAAAATACACATGTTAAAATAATTAACTGAAAAAAATAGTGGAAGCAAAGAAACCAATTTCAAATACACGAATATTTATGCCCTTCAAATTAGCTTGTCATTAGAATAATATCAAAGGTTACAATGGCTCCCAAACCTAGGAAAATGGCCACTGAGAAATACATAAAACTATAGACAACACCTACAACCCTAGCAACTCCTTCTTGGTTGTATGGCCTCGTACTTTCACTTTTTAGACATGTACATGCTTTTCCTCATTGTATCCTGCATACATATGGACTTTCCTCTACTACAATTCCCATACATACATGCCTATCCTCATTGTGAAGTGTGTACAACTCCGTATTGTTGTTGTGGCTCCAAAATTTGCCAGATCTCCTTACGACTTCCCTATTCTCTCTTCTCCCCAACCTGTACTGATAACCATATGAAAGTCCTCCACCTATTTGAGATCTCCTTGAATCACAGTCCTTCATGATCAAACCCTTGAGCCAAAGTACCTCTCTCTCTCTCTCTCTATATATATATATATAGTTTACATGTGGTTCATGAGTCCCAGGGATGATTTTAAGGATGGAAATTTATTTTAAAATGTAGAAACCTTGGCGACTCTTACTAATCCTTCATATGCCAACTATAAATGTTTGGCGATATTTTTGTAAAAATATTCAAATTCCTAAGGATTTTATATAGTTTTTATAAAATTTTGGCGATTTTTAAGGTAAGATAATTTTACCCTATAGAATTTGGTCGAATCATTTTTAAAATAGCGAATCTCATTTTTGGAAAAACCATGGAAAATTAGCCCATGAGCGAAATTTAGCCCCTAAAATCATCCTTGTGAATCATGACACTGAATATTGACACTCGCTATGCCCATGGAAAACCCCCCCTAAATCCATGAGAGAACATGGGGAGGTCGAGAATTTTCAGAATATTAGGGGTTCAACAACAAGAGAATATTACTCAACAAGAAGAGTATCTTATAGACCGATTTAAGGGCATCATATGTCACTTACAAGGAATTGAACCTGGGTGGGGAGGGTAACAACCATTCCTCCCAACCATCCAAGCTATATCCAATTGACACACACACACACACACACACACACACACACACACACACACATGAAAAAGTGTCTCCTCCCTTACCCTTTCCATGATTTTATAATCTTGAGTTATGACCTAACCCTAATCTCCAAAGCAATTGACAATTGAGATTAAACTTTACCTCACTTGAGATCAATGACTAAGATTTAATTCACTAATGCTAATAACTTTATCATTTCATTAAATAAAACTCAACTAATTAATAAATGAACTTTACTTTAATAATTCCTTTAATTAAAGTAAATTACTAAGGTAGAAGGATTTGGACGACTTCCACACATCTATATACTTAGACCTATGTGGAAGTATCTATCTAATGCTACAAATATCAACACTTATGTGTGTGAACATTGGCCACAGTCAATGTATATTTAATTGTTGGACAACTGAGAGGGGGGGGGGTGAATCAGTTTTTACCGTGCTTAAACAATTATGCTCATTTTAAACTCTTTACAAATCACTCAATGAAAATCACAATAATGTAGGGAGGTAAGCAATAGAATATTCAACATCAATCACACACGTGAAATATACAGAGACAGATATTTCTGAAGGAAGCCCATAAAGGGAAAACCTCTTCTTCTTGATATGATAAGTAATCTTTATTTTCTGTACATTATCATTCTTATGAGAACCAAATCATTGTGAGGCTACCACCTATGTTCTGCATGCTGCAAGTTGTTGAGAGCACCAACTCTCTGGTTTCTCTAACACCCACTAGAAGGAAGCACCAACTCCCTGGTTTCTCTAGCACCCACTAGAAGGAAGCACCAAATCCCTAAGTGTTCAAGCACCAACTGGATGGAAGCACCAACTTCTAGTCACACATGCACCAACCTGTATAACAAAGAACAATATTTCTCCCTTGCACCACCCTGCCACCTTGGTTTTTCTGGTTGCAACCAAATGGAAGCTACAACTCCCTGTGTTCAAGCACTCACTTGAAACTTTGAGGACACCAATCCTCCCTAGCACCTCCCTACCACCCTGAAATATAAATCTTTTCTTTTTACAACTTTATCACAGTGATACAACATTTATCTATGGCTTACCAGTGTCATCACTGTTCTGCTACACTGCTCTGCTCTGCCTACATCAGTGTCTCTCTCCTCGCGTTTGCTGCGCTTTCTATTCTTCTCTTAGATATGCATTTTTGTTCCTTGCTTCTTTTGTTCTTTAGCTCCTACACACCGCATGCTTCTCCTCGCATGAATCACTCTCAACAGCAGCACCCATCTATTATTTGTTCTGTGTTTTTATACTCTCTATGCACCTTCTGCATCCTTCATGTGCAATACCTCTGCATGTTCTTTACTGCATCAATGTTCTGCCCTATAGGTTGTTCACTGTAGCTCTCCCTTGCTCCTTCACAGCTCGACAACATAATGACTTCACTTCTTTGTTCTGCATTCTTTTCTCATGTCGAGTCATCTCTTGATCATCATGGCAACTCTTCATCTTCTCTAGCGGTTTTGTTCCCTGTGAGTTCATCATCAATGGCCGTTATGATGAGATTACTTAGCTTCTATGGCAGTTGAGACTCTTCGTCTTCTTTGTTAGTTACATCCAGTCAATTATGGAATCTTTGTCTTCTAATCCCCTTCCTTCATGTGACCATCGGCGGTGACCAATCGCCTAATAAAAAAGGTGCTTCCCGATTTCTATCTAGTGAGCGTTGTATCCTTTTCATGATATGACCTTGGGCTATGAGCTTCATGTGACCACATGATTGCGGGCGTGTCCAAAGGTGGTTTAGACCAAACTAATTTTTTCCTTGCAATTCTCCATGAGCCTCCACGTGTCCTTTCTCCAAAACCATGGTTTCGATTGCGGCCCGCTCATGAATGATTAAGGCTCGAGCATGTTCTAGACCCACAATGGAGCACAAACGTTAATATCGTGATCTTGACAGTGATCCTGAATGGACAGTTCAGATCTGTCCTCTCAAGTCTGCGGACCAAATCTCTCCTTCCTCCATCAACGACTGGAATTTACTCCATGATCCGGGCTCAATGAGATTCAAATCTCAAACCCTGTTGTTGCTCACTGGATATCTTCTGAAATGGAAGATTTGCTGACATATATCCTCTTCAATCAATGAATCTACCTTTTTTCCTTTTTCCACGTGCAATACTTGGTCTCAATAATCATATGACACGTGTCCCTCCAAACCAACGGATGAGATCAATTTCGTGATCTAGGCCCCAAGAGTTTCAATTCTCAAGTTCTCGTTTGCTCCTGGAGAATTTCGCCTGGAGTCCACGATCCAACAACATGTGTCCCTCTTGGATCAATGGTCGAGATCTCCTTAATGTCTCTGGACTTCAGAGATTTCAATTCTCAAACTCTCATTCATCCTTCCTTTTATTTTTCCCAGAGTTGACAATCCACTGACGCATGTCCTCTTTAATCCAATGACTATCCTCTGCTCCGGGACTTCGACCTTCAAGACTTTGGGTCTTTGGGCGAGTACTGGTGGTATAAATCCTGAGAAAAACTCTCGGAGTGACGTAACTCTTGCCACGTGTCACTTGGATTTGTGATTTCCACGTACTTGAAATGCCAAATCAACTTGACACTTGTCATTGTCTGATTATGCCATGTTTCCTTGCTAACATAGTCTGCCACCTGTCCTTGCTAACGTGGTTTGATTATGTGGTCTTCCACGATCTAATAGTCATTGTCCAATATCCAGATCCACTGGTTGACAGAACTTCACATTCCGGGGATTTCAAATCTCAAACTTTCATGAGTGTAAACTCCTCGCATCTCTATATCCGAAGTGAATGTTGTTCATTTGATCAGGATCTTGGATCAATGGCTCGATCTTTATGCGATGCAACTTTGCTAGCTTATCCTGTCCTTCCACTCAAAATTGATCCGACAGTTGTGATCAAATCGCAACTTCACATTTCGGGTTTTTGAACGTGAGCCAACCCTGACTCTTCCAACTCCTGATATCCAAAATACTCTAGATCAATGGCCCACAACCCTCTATGATCTAACGGTCTAGATCTTATTGAGACTTCACATTTCATGAGTTCCTACAACTCTTACCTTTGACTTTTCCAGTTCATGAGTCAGGAAAATGATGATCTCTCACCATGTGTACTCTGGATCCAACGATTTAGATCTTATCATGATTTCACATTTTGTGAGTTCCTACAACTCTTACCTTTGACTTTTCCAGTTCACAAGTCAATGAAATGCTGATCTCTCACCATGTGTCCTCTGGATCCAATGGTTCATATCTTATCACGATTTCACATTTCATGGATTTGGAGGATGGATCTCGGCCTTATCCTCTTTGTAGTTATACTGGATCCAATGGTTGTTGGTCCTCGGTGCTCAGATCCAACGGATCAGATCTGTACTTCTCCTCTACGCTTCCTCTGGTTACCAGACTCTGATCTAATAGACATTGGCTATTCGAGATTGGTGTTCCAACAACCACTGTCACTCCTCCTCCTGAGATTTAGCTTTCCCAAATCTCTAAGTGTCAAAGGCCATGACCTTTGATCCTTCTACAAATATTGTCTACGCATTTCAAAATGCTATCTCTCTTGAGCTTTGATCTCAGCCTATTGTTTGCTTCTTCACCTGAGCTTACGTTGTTCCCATTTTTCCATCGATGCACACTCTGATCTTGCCATCAATGACAAGAACATTCTACACTATACCTATAAACATGCCAACATTAATGTCTCCCTATCACCCCATCTGGGGATCTATAAAAATTAAAGGACATGGAGGTGGTCTTTGATTCACTTATGAGTGCACAAGTCACGATACCATTTAATATAATATCTCCAAGTGAAACCACATGTTTAAACACTACCTCAAGGTTTCCCCATGGCTTCAGGTTAGGCCCTCATGGGAATTCAACCTTGTCCAATAGTGAAAAAATCCTTGCTTTCCACCATTGGATCCAACCCCATAAAAAATTGAAGGACAAGGGAGTGGGATTTCATCCACTTATGTTTTCATGGGTCACGATAACATTTAATATAATATCTCTAGGTGAAACCACATGTTCAACCACTACCTCAAGGTGTCCCCATGGCTCCAAGATAGGCCCTGATGGGAATTGAACCTTTCCCAATGATGAAAAACTCCTCTCTTTCCACCATTGGATCCAATCCCTTTGTGCTTTAAATTGAAGGACATGGAGGGGTGGATTTGATCCAATTATGTTTGCATGGGTCATGCTTATGTTTAATATAATATCTATATGTGAAAACACACATTTTACCACTACCTCAAGGTTACCCCATGGTTCCAGGCTCTCCCCTCATGGGAATTGAACCTTGCCCAATAGTGAAAAACTCTTCGCTTTACACCATTGGATCCAACCTCTTTGGGATCCATGAGTAATTTTTTGATTGAGGCTCTTGAAAGATAATTTTTGGTTAGGGTTAGGAAGGTACCAATATTCTCATTCTTGTTAGGAATTGAAATACACTTCCACACTAATCCTAGCAGAAGAGAAGAAGAAATTAATCAAGAAAGAAAATGACACAATCAATCACATAGTACACCGATATTTTACTCTGGAAACCCTTAACTAGGAAAACCAACATTCCTTTGAGCGTTCTGCTCTCTTGTTGTCTTATTCAATCAAAATAAAAGGTTACATGTCTAACCTTGGTCAACACCTAAGACACAATCAATGTTATACTCTCTTACACAGGCAAGAACAACCCTGTAGCCAATTTGGCTTACATATGCATGACCAACAACCTACACTTACACATGCATTAACTTGGAAAAGTGCATTACAATATTACCTTAGAACAATAGCCTATACGAACTTACAACACACCTCTTTATAGGCTTTACAACAGGAAAAACCCTAAATAATGGAGCCCAAAAATGGTTATAGATCCATGCATATCATTGGATACAAATCCTGCAAATCTCGTGATTCTGTTATAGTTGACTCCAAGTCAAGTTTACCAGTCGGCCTTCATTCAGTCTCTAGTCAGTCATGTCACACCCACACTTCTACCTCTTGTCAATTAACTTGTCATCGATATATTCGACTTCGACTTTACCCGATCGACTCCCTCGACCTTTGAATTGCTGTCTATCTATCTCGACTTCGACTTATTGTCGATCCACCTTGACTTTGACTTCCTGTCGATCCACCTCAACTTTGACCATTAGTCGATTCACCTTGACTAGACTTTCACTGCAAATAATATAACAACCCAACATTCTCCCACTTGTTGTCTTATTTGCTGAAAAAGGAGATTCGTGAACTTTCATTCACAGACCTAGGGAAATAATGACCATTGCCTCGCTACACCAAGAGAACTTCACAACACTCATAGACTTGGTCAACGAGTTTGCTATGTTTTCCAACATGTCTGCTTTCTCCAATATCGCTTTGTTACTTTCCACCATGTCTCTTATGAAATGGTATTGTACATCAATGTGATTATTATTTGAATCATAAGCATGGTTTTTGGCCAGAGATATTGCGCTTTGACTATTGTAACTTACCTTCATAACTCTCTGCTCAAACCCAATTTTTGAACACAACCTTTGAATCCATACCTCTTCTTTGCTTCCATGAGTGGTCATTGTGTATTCAAATTCTATTATTGAGAAGGATACGATTGCATGTCACTTACTCATCCATCTTATTGCTCCACCGAACATCTTGAATACATATCCGTTGGTCGACCTTCGTCAATCTAGATCTCCATCCCAGTCAACATCAACAAAGCCATGTACATCTAATTTACCACTATCACCTCTAGGTTTTCATTGGTAGCATATAGAATAGTCCTCTGTGCCACACAAATATCTGAATACCCTCTTGACAGTTGTCCAATTCTCCTTTCTAGGTGTCAACATGTACTTGCTCAACACTCCCACTGCATAGGAAATGTTTTGTCGAGTGCATATGATCGAATACATCAAACTACCAACCAAAATTACATAGGGAACACATGCCATGTCCTCTATATCTTCTTGTTTCTTTGGACACTGTTCAACAATAAGCCTTTCTCCCACAAGAATTGGCACCTTCACTGGTTTTCAATCCTGCATGTTGAATTGTTTCAGAATTGTTTCAATAGACTTCGTCTGATTCAACCAGATCTTTCTAGCAACTTGATCTCTCTTAATCTCCATTCCCAGAATGAAGTTAGCTACATTGATATCCTTCGTTTCGATCTTGGAGGATAGTTGCTTCTTCACCTCCTTTATTGCGTCCATGGTGTTTCCAATTAACAACATGACATCGACATACAAAGCTACATATATGAAATGCACACCTTCTTCCTTGGAATATATATGCAGGGATCAACTTTGCTTCTCACAAATCCAAAACTAAGGATGTATGTGTCAAACTTCTGGTGCCACATCCTTGGCGATTTATTTAGACCATAAAGGGATATTTTGATTTTGCACACTGCTTATTGTTTTCCCTTTACTACAAATACTTCAAGCTGTTTCATGTAGATTTATTCTTCCAGGTCCCCATGTAGGAACACTGTCTTCACATACATCTGTTCTATCTCTAGATTGAATGTTGTATCCAGAGACATTAGTACTCTAATGGAAGTTAGTTTTGCAACAGGGGAAAAATATCACTGAAGTCGACTCCCTCGACTTGAGAATATCCTTTCTCTATCGGTCGATATTTGAACTTCTTGACTTGTCTTACAGAATTCATCTTCTTGAACACCCACTTGATACTGACGAGATTTCTTCCACTAGGTAACTTGACTAAATCCCATGTCTCATTCTTGTACAAGGATTCCATCTCTTCAACCATGGAGTCCTTCCATAGTTTACCCTTTGTCAAGTCGACTGCCTCACCGACTGACTTGGGCTCATTGTCGATGGAAGTTAACATGAATGCAGAACAAAATTTGGGTGGACTATACCTTTAGACTAGTTTTCTTTCTCTTTCTCACCTCCTTATCACTAGAGTCAATTGTTCCACCTCTTCCTCAGATTCAGTCAACTCATATGAATCATAGTTTTTGTTCCTCAGTTCAAACCACACTATATCAGGATTATTCTCAGTTTGAACAGCTTCCTCAGGATCAGACTTACCTCCGAATTCTCTAAAGACCACATCTTGACTTTATATTGTTCTCCTTGATGCAGGATCCAAAAGCTTATATCCTTTCATCCCTTATTTATATCCAATAAAAATATATTTGACTGCCTTCTTGTCTAGCTTGATCCTCTTTTCCTTAAGAACATGCACAAATGCATCACAACCAAATAATTTGAGATGTGCCACCGATGACTTCTTACCATACCCTACCTCATTTGGAGTCGTGTTGACTAGTGCCGACGAAGGAGACATTTTCACCAGATATCTTGCAGTCTTGACTGCCTTCGCTCAAAATTCTTGTGCGAGCACAACACCAGTGAGCATGCTTCTTTGCTTATCCATAAAAATTCTATTCATTCTCTTAGAAAATCCATTTTTCTTTGGGGTATATGGTGTGGTATTTTGGCGTGCTATGCCACACTTCTTATAGAACTGATCAAATTCCTTTCCAAAGAATTCACCACCATTGTCAGTTCTCAACAATTTAATCCTCTTCTCTGTCTGGTTTTCCACAAGATCTTTAAATTCCTTATATATCTCTAAAACCTTTGATTTCTTCCTCATGAAATATATCGATGTCTTCCTAGAAAAATCACTATGAAGGAGACATAATACATGGATCCATCAAGTGAAGGCATTGTAACTAGACCAGACACATCACTATCCACCAGTTCTAGAATCCCATTTTCCCTTGTTGCTCCAGATGGGAACCTCACTCGACTTTGTTTCCTATATATGCAATGTTCACAAAAGTTGACTTCTAAACCACATTCAGGAAAAACTTCGACCATACCTTTTCTTCGCATAGATCGAAGTCCTTTTTCTCCAATGTGTCCCATCCTCTCATGCCATAGCTTGGTTAGGTCGATTTCATCATGTCTTTTCAAGTCGATTTGAACCAACTTTGCTCGAGTCGAGTCGAGTTGTGTCGACATCGAGTCGAGTTGAGTCATAATCGAGTAACATTCGAGTCAATTTTAGGCCCCAACGATGTTGTTGCATATAGTCGATTTGAGATTCCCTAACAGATTGTACGGGGTACCAATATGAACTCCCTTCATTAAGACCATCGCACCTCTGACCATCTTGCATGAATCCTTTTGAAACAGAGTATGCACACATGCATCACTCATCTTGCTAACAGATATTAGGTTTGTTTCCAAACCCAGAATGTGTATCACACCTGGAAGGGTTCTTTTCCTCCTATCCTGTAGTGTCAATCAGACTCTTCCTCGTCCGACAATTCTGGTTATCGAGTTTTCCCCCAAGAACACATCACCCCCATCATATCGTTCATATCACATAACCATTATTTATGTTGTGTCATATGATAGGATTCTCCTGAGTCGATCAACCAAACATCTTGATCCGACTATGTACTGGTCAATGCCAGGTACACATCACCTCCCTTATCCGAGGTCATCTTTCCCTTAGTTGATTACTTCTCATCAGATGCATCACTGAATTTTGTTGCCTTCGACTTAAAATCCTTTTTATAATTCCTATCTTTACCACATTTCTATCATCTTCGTGTCGACTAAACCGGGGATTTAGATCTACCCTTCGACTTAAACTTTATACTAGAGAATCTGCCTTTATCTCTGTCTATCGGTCAACCTCTCACTACTAGAGCATCTTTGGTCGATCCTTCCATGTTATTCTGATAGCAGAGAAGCAACCACGTCCTCTAGCGCTAGTGTGGTTGTATTACTTCCAATAGCCACGACTAAGCTATCCCAGGAGTTTGGAAAAGAACATAATAGAATGATACACTTCTCCTCATCAGTGATCTTTATATCCATAGACAAAAACTGGCTTAACAAGGTATTAAACGCATTTAAATGCTTAGTCACCAAACTTCCATTACTCATCCTCAGAAGATACAATTTCTTTCTGAGAAACAACTTATTTACTAGAGATTTCGATTGGTATAAGCTTCCCTTCTTGTCACATAGTTTCTTGGATGACTCTTCACCCGAGACATTCAACAACACCAAATCTACAAGACAAATCCAAATCATACTTCTTGCTCTTCTTTTGAGTTTTTCCCATTCTTTCGTTGACATGCCTGTCGACTGCGTACCTTGACAGACCGTTGTCCATTGTTATCTATCTACAAGAATATATTCCATTTTAAGCTTCCAAAGCTCAAAATTCTAGCCATTGAATCTTTCTATCTCTATTCTAGAACTACTGGCCATTCTTTACCACGATCGTTAACACAATTTATGACTTACGACTCTTACTATACCTAGGGTTTAATTCTTAGATTCAAGATTTGTAAATCAAGATCTCATATACTCGCCAAAGCATAACACCATTCTGATAGCTCACTTGTCAGGGCATACCTAAGCTCTAATACCAGTTGTCAGGAAATGAAAGACACTTCCACACTAATCCTAGCAGAAGAGAAGAATAATTTAACCAAGAAATCAAATGACACAAGAAATCACATAGTACACCGAGATTTTATCCTGGAAACCCTTAACTAGGAAAACCAACATTCCTTTGAGTGTTCTTATCTCTTGTTGTCTTATTCAATCAAAATAAAAGGTTATGTGTCTAACCTTGGTCCACAACTAAGACACAATTGCCATCATACCCTCTTGCACAAACAAGTACAACCATGTAGACAATTTGTCTTACATATGCATGACCAACAACCTACACTTACACATGCATTAACCCGAAAAAAGTGCATTACAACATTACCTTACAACAACATCCTTTACAACCTTACAACATGCCTCTTTATAGGCTTTGCAAGAAGAAAAAACCTAAATATTGGCACCCAAAAACAATTACAGATCCATGCATATCATTGGCTACAATTCCCACAAATCTCAGGATTCTGTTACAATCGACTCCAAGTCAGGTTTACTAGTCAACTACTAGTCGGCCTTCATTCGGTCTCTAATCGGTCATCTCACGCCCACACTTCGACCTCTTGTCAGTTGACTTTTCATCAATATCTTTGACTTCGACTTTACCCGATCGACTCCCTCAACCTTCGACTTGCTATCGATCTACCTCGACTTCGATCTGTTGTTGATCCACCTCGACTTTGAATTCTTGTCGATCCACCTCGACTAGACTTTCACTGCAAAGAATATAACAACCCAACAATTTTGTCTTGTGGGCTTGAAAGTGTGATGGTTTATTTTCCAAGCAAAAAAGACATTATATTAAAGTATTTTTTCCAAGAAAAATCTTATGAAAAACCAAAAGATGCTTACCTATATTTATGAATGACAATCCTAATAAATCCATTGACTAGATTAGTGTGTCTTACCTAAAAAACATTGAACTGAACACACTAATATTGTACTAACCAAACAACCAACAAAATTGATAACAACTAATTGAACTAACTTATTTCATATATTACTAAAATATTATATATATATATATATTTAAGAAATAAACTTCTAAAAAACAATTAAATTATGAAATTAAATTAAATTCTATTTTATATTATTAAATATAAGACACTTAAAAGGAAATAATATCCATCTTCAATACATTTTGTATACATTTTGTTTTATTTGTAATGTAATTAATCATACACCATTATAGTTTTATATAAAATAATATCTTAAATTTATAAGATTCACTATACTAAATGATTGATGTTTTTTAATAGTAAAAATAACTTTTTAATTTAAATTAATTTTAAAATATTATTTATATATTTTGTTTAAATTTTTATTTTTTTTTCATTTTTAATTGAAATTAATTTTAAAATATTATTCATATATTTTGTTTAAAACTTTATCTTCATCTTATTTTATTTTTTTTCTTTCTATTTTTACATTTTTATTTTAATATAATCTTTTTCCTTTATTCTTTTTTCTTTATATTATATTTTTTATAAAAAAAATATTATCTTTACAAGTTGGGGAGAATGGATTTAGATTCTTCTTTCATTATATTATATTTTTTTATAAAAAATATATTATCTTTACAAGTTGGGGAGAATGGATTTAGAAGGTAAGCCTAATGTCTTTCTCACTTATTCACTTAGTGTGTCTTTATATATCTCTTAAATTTAAGATATATTAATTAAGTTGGTTCTAATCAAGTTTCAAAGAGTGTATATTGATAAAATTGACATTAATGAAGTTTCAAAGAAGTCTCTTAAATTTATGATATATTACTTGAGTTGGTTCTAATCAAGTTTCAAAGAATGTATACTGATAAAATTGACATTAATGAAGTTTCAAAGAAGTGGTTGAATTTATACAATTATTTACCCTACTTTATCATTTTTCTTTCTCTAGGTTTATTATTGCTCTTTCTTTATTATTGCTTTCCACTTTTCCAATTTACTGACATTTTCCATGAAGTATGTATTACTCAAAAATGTTATATCTATTAGTGAGGAGTGAGAAGTTTTTCACCAATAAGAAAGATTCAAGTCCTATGAGGGATTTTCCT
>ML778160.1:47080-59401 GCA_009831015.1 Picea engelmannii
TAGAGTTAAAATAGAACATGAACTTTATAATGAAATAATGCAATTTCTCTTCATTCTTATGGTTGTGGCTTAGTTCAATTGTAAGATTGTTATTTGTCTTTGTGTAAAATAAATTAAAATTAGGAATTAATCTTTTATAATCAGTTTTATTATATTTTATTAATCATCACATTATAATTTTGTATATTCAGATAGGCTTATCTTCATCTTAGATGTAGATAACTTTGATGTTTTAAAAGATTTAGAGTTAAAATAGAACATGAACTTTAAAATGAAATAAGGTGTTGGACAAGAACTAAAAGTTTTTGGTTATTTTTTTTTTTTGAAATATATAAGATGAATAAAATGGATGGAAAACGCTCGTTCGTGAAATGTCCCACCTACAAAGACATTATATTTTAAATCAAATTTTCAAAAAAACTATAATAAAATCGAAATCTGAAACTTATTAACCAATAAAACTCAAAGAAAACTCTAATTTCATTTCCAAATTATTTAATTATAAAAACTACATATTCAATCCAAGCTATTAATTTTAATTTATAAGTTCAATAAAATAAAATCCATCCAAATAATTAATTTTAATTTATAAGTTCAATAAACTAAAATCCGTCCCATAAATTTTCTCCTCCTCATGATTATATATATAATTCATGATTGTATATGAGGGGGAAGAAGGCTCTGTGGTTTTAGGCCAAATAAGGGCATGCAAATGGCCATAGGCTTATAATCTTTGGTGCTAGGGACGCATGCCCACTTCCTCTTGCCTCCCTTTCCCACCCTCCACCTTTCCACCTCCCCTCTCCACGGACCTCCGGTCTCTTCCAGGCTCCTTCCCTTCCCCTGTCCCTTTTTTCGCCAACCAAAAAAGGGCATTGTAGGTTCTCAATACACCGCCGATCTGAAACTCTTTCTTCCTCTACTGATCTCCTTTTTTGGGTGCGATGGTTTCTTTTGCAATGTCTTCATCCTTAACAGTCTCGGTCAACTAACATGGTGAACTACGACGACCTAGTAGACTACTCCTCGGATTAATCTGATTTTTTTCCATGGACCATGCCACTTGGTAGTCCCCCCTTGCACCTCACTGACTCAGACCCTCCTGATCCTATCATGTTGCACAGCTCCTTGAGAGACCTCCCCCCTACCTCCTTGGCACTACACTTATTCTTCTAGTTCTTTCCCCCCTACCTCACTATGCTCAAAGGTGGTTTCTTCTCCTATTTCTCTATTTTCGTACTCACTGGTCCCCCATCTACTGACTCCACTAGCTAGACAACCCTTTTTTCCTTCGCATTCTGAATACCTCCCTGACCCACACTAGAACAACCCCACTTCAGCTATGGACCCTTGGATGCCTCCCCCCCTCCCAAAATCAAACCCCCTTCTAAATATTTCCTCCTTGGACCCCTCCCTTGTGGGTATACAACTCTTGGATCAAGATTTCCCCTCTTCTTGTTTTTACCCAGATTTGGAGCAGGCCATACCCCCTTCCATTAGCATACATCAGGAAGTTGGGCTTATAGCCTCTAGTTTGGACCCATCTAATCTAAATGGATGGGATGGCATTTTGGGAAATTCCTCTGGCACTCTTGGTACCCCTATAGTAGACACTACTTCTCCTCCAAGTCTTAGTCATAGGAAGAGAAGAAGGAACAAGTGTATTTCGGCTGCAGCAATAGAATCAAATATTGTTCTTGGTCAAGATATTACTATGGCGAAAGCCATAGACATTGTTGAAAAAACCCTTGTGGGAAAATCCTATGAATGACATTTTAGTTTCAAAACCATGCAATCTTGGGTCTCTGATTGTTGGTGGGGATCACCCCCACAACTCAGTCGTTTATCAAAAGGGTGGTTTATGCTAAAATTATCCAACCATAACCTTGCTGAAAAAACCCTTCTGAGTGGTTGGAGTATTGATTCTACCCTAGTACTTATGAAGAAATGGGAATCAACCACTTTGATGCAGCCACTGAAAGATTGGACACCATCCCCATTTGGGTCCACCTACCAGGTCTCCCACCACAATACTAGTCGAAAAAATTCTTCCAAGTGATTGGAAATGAACTACGGTCATTCATAAAGGAAGATATGTCCTTCAAGGAAACATGAGAGATGGTTGTTTCTTGAATCCTTGTCTCCCTCAATATCAGAAATGGACTACAAAAACAATTCAAGATGATGGATGGTGGACGCACACACACTTAGTTGTTGGACTATGAAGGGATCCCCTTCTATTGTATATGCTACCATGAACATGGGAACACTTTGAGGGACTGTCATCAAAATTTTCATGGCCTAAAATCAAACTCTCCTCCTTCTCAGAACCAATTATGCCTTGGACCTTTGGACGATCACAACACCGGTTCTTCACATTCAACAACGGATCACTCACAATAGTTAGTAAAGAAACAACCAATTACAGAGAGAAGACAACCTACCTCATGCACTGAAGCACAACTATAGGCTACCCCCTAGATATAAGTAACTACAGTGGCTAACCCCCTCTCTGGTCAACAACCGCTCTTTCCTCTCCATGCACTTGTGGGTAAGCATATTTCATATTTTGTCCCTTTTCCTATCAACTATATTATTCACTCTTTTCATTTTTTAAATATGGACCCCCCCTCTATACAAAACCTTCCCTTCACCATCCTCTCATCCTCTTGGGACCCTCCCACTCTTTCCTCCTTCCTCCTCCCCACCCCTAACCCCCTCCACTAGCGGCCTCACTATGCCTCTCGAGCTCCCCTCTATCTCATCTTTCGATAACCCCTCCTCGATTGGATCTTATGACTCAGCTATCATATTTAGCCTCAGAAATCACAATATTTTGGTTCCAAGGCCAGAAGGGTCTAGGCTAGGGACAAACATGGGCATACATAAACTCAAAAAAGGTCGAGGTCGATCCTCCCATCTCTCTAAATCACAAAATCATGCACTAATTGGCATCATTTATGGTAGACAAAGATCAATTTTTGGGGCCCTTAGAGCATCACAAGCGCCGATAGGGGTTTCCCCATGAAATTCCTCTCTTATAATTGCAGGGGTTTGGCAAGTCCCCCATTTTTTTTTTCTAAAAAGGATGATTAAACATCATCAACCTTTTGTAATTATACTACAAGAAACAATGTCTTTGGAAGCCTCAGTGACAACTTCACTTGAATCCCTCTTGCCATCTTGGCAATTTATCCAGATAGATGCAATTGGTCGCTCGAGAGGACTAGCCGTCGGATGGTGTGAAAAATCAGTCAAGCTTAAAAAAATTTGGGTGTTGGAATCATGCCTAGGGGTAGATCTATTTCTGGAGGGTTTGGCGTGGGAGCTTAGGGTTATAAATGTGTATGGGCCTTATTCTGAACATGCCACTTTTTGGAAATCACTCTTCAAGAAGGACCTTTTGAGAGCGAAAAATATGATTTTAGGCAGAGACCTAAATCTCTCCTTTGGGAATGCAGAAGTCTGGGGAACTTTGGCCCGACCAGACCCCCAACATGCCCCATTTTCCAATCTTTTCACTGAACTAGGAATCATCAATATACCACCCATCAAGATTCTCCCCACCTAGAGAAATATGAGGACATGCGATGTCAGGGTGGATAAAATTTTAGATCGCTTTTTGGTCCATGAATCCCTCTTCAATTACCCTGTCCATTTAAAACAATGGATCGATAGCGGAGGAGATTCAGACCACTACCCAATTTATCTTGAATTTGATTTTGGCCCAAAGAAACTAGCCAGTCCTTTCAAGTTCAACACTACCTGGCTAGAAGATGAAGACTTCTAGAATTTGGTAAAGGAAAATTGGATGGCCTTTGATCCAACAGTCATCCCCCTAGCAGCAGTTCAATTTGTGGAAAATATTAAGTGTATAAAGCAACAGACTTTAACTTGGTCTAGTGAAAAACATACTAGAGAAGATGCAGAACTAAGACAACTTGAAGCCCATCTTGATCATATCTCTAAACTAGAGGATATAGGTTATTACTCACAAGAGACCAAAGAAAATTTAAGATCCCTGGAGACTGGATGTAAAAATTTGTTGGACGACAAAGAAGTCGAATGGCGTCTCTAGAGTAGAGCCATCTGGTTGGACAAGGGAGATGAAAACACATAAAAATTTAATTCCTTAGCAAAAGGAAGGAAGGCCATAAACACTATTTGGAAACTACAAGGTCAAGGGGACCCTCCAACCACCTCTTTTGAGGATCTAGCTCATCTAGGAATCACACACTTCAAAACTCTTTTTAAGGCTGATCCAAGAGAAACATCGCATACATTATAAAATCGGTACTCTACTTCCCCAAATGTGTGGATGAGGATGGAAATAGAGATCTCTTTGTTGAAGTCACCGAAGGAGAACTAAAAGAAGGAATCCATATCTTCCAAAAGGATAAAATCCCAGGTTCAGATGAGTGGACTATTGAATTCTATGTCGCTTTCTTTGATCTAATTGGAGCAGACCTTCTACAGGTTGTAGAGGAATCTGGAAGGAATGGGCATCTATATGCACCTATAAATTCGACCTTCATTGCTCTCATCCCCAAGAAATATGAACCTCAATCCTTTGATGACTTTTGGCCGATATCCCTCTGCAACTGCCTCTACAAAATCATAGCCAAAATTATTGAGAGAAGGCTAAAGCCCATCCTCTCAAACATAATCTCAAAAGAACAATTTGGTTTCCTACAAGGATTCCAAATACATGAAGCTACTGATGTATCCCAGGAAGGAATTCACAACCTAAAAACCTCTAAATCCCGAGGATCCATACTAAAAATTGACCTATCAAAGTCTTTTGATAGAGTAAATTGGTCCTACATCAGAATCCTCACACATTTGGGATTTGAAGTTCCCTTTATCAAATGGATCATAGTTTGTTTAGCTTCATTCTCCTTTTCTATTCTGATAAACGAGGTAGCCTCTCCTTTCTTTAACTCAGAACGCAATATGAGGCAAGGTTTCCCAATCACACCTCTCCTTTTCCTTCTGGTGGTTGAGTGCCTCAGTCGAGCAATCAACCACAAGGCTCACTCAAGGAATTTCCATGGTATTTTGATCACCCCATGCCACAAAATCACCCACCTTCTTTTTGTGGATGATATTCTTTTATTCTGCAATGGTTGACGCCGAAATGCTGAGAAACTGGCTGAAATTTTAAACATGTTCCATCGAGCCACAGGTATGACCATCAATGTTTAGAAATCAACAATTTATTTTTATCGGATGGAGGAGGAGGTAGAAGCATTCTTTAAAATTGTTTTCCCCTACAAGACTCTAGAATTTCAGGAAGGAATAAAATACTGTGGTTTTCATTTAAAAACAAATGATCATAGGAAATCAGATTGGCATTGACTACTAGCCAAACTGGAAAACCGATTAAAATGATGGAGTTTTAGGTGGATTTCACGAGTAGGAAGGCTCACTTTGGAAAAATCTGTATAGGAAGCCATTCCATTCTATTGGATCACTTGCTTGGATGTCACTTGCCTATATGTCACTATTAATACGTCCATTTTCTTCATCTCTCCATCTTCATCTCCTATTAAACACAATGATTTTTGTCTATTACATCATTTCCAACTTATCACAACATCTCTCCATCTCCAGTTCAACACGACGATTTATGTCTATTATGTCAATGCACTAGAGTTAGTTGGTGGATACAATCATTTCTCCTTCTCTGTAATTATCTCACAAATTTCAACTCTATCATCATTGCCAAGGTTCTATAAAATTATTGACAAAATCCCCACATATTTCTTGGCTTCTATGCCCCTAGTGCACTTGAGTCACATAGGTGAATAAGGCTATTTGGCTTTTCCTATAATTTCCTCACAACTTTTCAACTCTATCATCATCACCAAGTTTCCATAAAATTATTGAAAAATTCCCCACGTATTTCTTTGCCTCTATGCTCCCAATGCACTCAAGTGAGTGGAGTGAATACGACCATTTCTCTTTCTCTATAATTGCCTCACAACTTTCCAACTCTATTTCCATTGCCAAGTTTTCGTAAAGTTATTGAAAAAAATCCCTACCTATTTCTTGGTCTCTATTATCCCAATGCACTCAAGTTGGTTGGGTGAATATGATCATTTCACTTTCTCTATAATTGCCTCACAACTTTCCAACTCTATTGTCATAGTCAAGTTTCCATAAAACTATGGAAAATATCCCCACCTATTTCTTGGCCTCTATGCTCTTTCTTTATAAATTCCTAACAACTTTTCAACTCTATTTTCATTAATAGGTGTCATGGCAGGCATAGAGGCAAGCATGCAGAGAAGCAATATAGATATAGCGTTGTGATCCATTTCTTCCAATCCAACTTCAGCGTCTTTCAAAGCCTGTGAGTTCTGTGCCCTCAGCGGTTCTGATATATATAGATACAACGGTTCTCATATGATGTGATGTCGATCCTTTTTTTTCTTATGATTGATTGAGAAATAGAGGAGAAAAGAATATGTTTGTTTCTTGTTTCTCAACTGTTACCAGCGTTGGAATTGGAAATAAAATCTAATCCACGAGTAATAACACTTTTATTAAATTAAAACTATCCATCAAAATGCTTAACTTTGAAGGCGTATTCTTAATTTCTAACCATATTTCATTGTAACCTTCTTTCATAATAAACACAATTTAAATAAAAAATGTTTTAGTGTTTACAATTTTATTTATTATTATTATCGTTACGTAAATTATTTATATATAAAATAGAAAAATAGAGAAAGATATAATATGTTTTTTTATTTACATTTATATATAAAAGTAAAATAAAGGAAAACACATTTTATTCTATGTAATATTTAAATATAATATGTTTCTTATTTAACTATTTATATATATAAGTACGACAATAAATTAATAAATTCATATTTATTTTTATTGGATAATGAGTTAATGAATTAATAAATTCATATATATTTTTTATTATAAAAATAAAAAATTATTGAAAAAAAACCCCACATATTTCTTGGCATCTATGCCCCTAGTGCATTCAAGTTAGCTACTTGTTGACGGGTGAAATCGACCGCTCGTCAACTGGAGGAGTGAATCTGGTCCGGGGTTGTCTAAATAACCCAAGCCATTTGGATTAATCCACTCCGACGGGTTTAGCGGCTCCGTTGGTCGATCTAAGTCCTAGGAAAGTGAAAAAACTAAGCCAAAGAAACTAATCTAAGTAAAAAAAACAACTACTGCAACCTATATACAAGTCTAATATATATATACAGTTTGCTAACTAATATTATAAACAATAATCCTACTTATTAAATGTACGTTTATCGATACAACTAAATCTCTATTATATATATACAGTATTCACAAAATGCAAATTTTGATCGAAATCTGCAAAATCATACATGAATTGTGTTATGACAGCGGAGCTGGTATTTTTTGATTTTTATAAATTTTATGAGAAAGAAATAGAATGAAAGCTATCTAAGCTAAGCAATTAAAATAACAATACTAACTGCAAATCTGAACTATAAAAATGAACAGTGAGACGTGTTCAGATTACAAGAAAATTTATATATTAACTAAACTAATTGAATAACGCTAACAAACTGACTTGTAGTAGCACTTCCTATTTGTCCTGTGCACAGTATTCGATTTAGCTGTTTGATGGGAGAAACCCGCACCAGATTTTCCAAAATCTTCTTGTAAACAGGAAGCAGGGACGCTCTTGAATACAAATGACGGAACAAACAAGACGTATAGCAACAACAATTTTATATTTTACAAATAATCACATCAAGATAAATCCTTCTGCAAAGATTTGTACATAACTGCTCATTAAACAAAGAAGGTTAACCTTCTATTCATTAAATTAAAACAGGGTAATTGTTGTAAATAAAATGAGATACATCAAATATGGACAATACTTTAAATCATATCGCATCAACCTATAACAAATCTTGATATCTAAAGTAGTCAATAATTTGATTACAAATTAAAATGCACAAAAACTTGAACAAAAGTATGATAAATTGAAAGCTAAAGCTGTTACAAAACATCCACTTTCATTCGAGTCTGTATAATCATCAGTCCATAGTCTCTGTTCTCCCAATAGTGATGCCTTGTTTACAAAAAAAAAAAAGTATATAAAGGCCACATGATGAAACATTCCTTGTGGAAATTATCAAAAACTGTTTGCAAAAAATATGGGAACAATCTCCCAGATTGCTATTTCTACCTAAGACTAACAGCCTAATCCCAAAACCGTGTAACAAAAATCATGTTCTAAAATGCCATAATCGATCCAATTCCCATTGAAATTCGTGTGTACCTGTAGATGCATAAAAATAAACGATTTTATATTGTGTGTATTTGTATAATCAACATAAATTCTAATTTTATGACTAGCTACAGAATCTCACGATTCTGTAGCTGGTCATATTTACAAACAAAATCGTATTAAATTGATCCAATGGAAACATAAATGTATGCGATCTATTCAACAAATATTTTATTACTAATTCAAAACATAATTGTTTATGCTAATTCAAAACAAACAGAATCGTTTATGCTAATTCAAAACAAACAGAATAGTTCTAAAATCATTGTTGAAATATCATACCTTGGCTTTAGGGATACGATCTGTTCAGGCTATTTTCGAATTGACAATGGCAGTGGCTGCCTCCACATTTTTAAAGACAACAGAGCCTGTTGACATGCTACTTGAAAACCTTTGAATTGATCAAGGGTTCAACAGGGGGCAAGAGTGTAAGAGGGGGAATAGCAGGACGAGTGAGAGGGGTTCTGAAGCACAGGCATGTAGAAGTAATAAACGTTTCAGCAAATGCACACAGACCAAAACGCACCTTTTAGCCACAGAGAAGATATGATATTTGACCTCTAAAGGACGAGCTATATCTCTGAAATAACCCAATTTTCGAGGAAAATATCCATGATGAAGGTAAAGGGGATAATTTTGGTTCTGGGTTTTCAAGGGTTTGATCTGATTCAAAACCGTTTGCCCAGAATCGTTCACGCAAAAATGTGTCTCTGGGAGACAGGGTTAGCCTACGAAATCTTATCTGCCATTATCAAATAACAACAACGTTTGGGCACCATGGGGTTTAATGTGCACTACAGGAGCCATAACATATAGCACACAGTTGACAGGGTAAATGGTGAGAGGGTTTGACAGGGCAGACACAGGACTAATTTTCCCGCAGCTTCCCCAAATCAAGCAGAGGCAGCCCGAAATGCAAGGCAGGACGTTAATGCTTATGCGTGCGAGGGTGGTGTAGTAGTTTGAGACCATGCATAACTATCATATCAGCTATACAATTGACGACGCCTTGGTAAAGAGTTTCATTCAAATCATAATGGTGTATATCAAAAAACATTGTAAACAAAATGTCAAATGAATAACCATTTAAAACCATGACATACATGACCAAAAGTCGATCTGAATGTTGAATACACAATGTCATTTGCATGATTTAAAAGACACCAATATGTCTAACATTGCACCAACGATTTGAGCCTAAAATTAATGTGTTCAATATTACACCAAGGATTTAATCAAAGACACCATAATATCATATAACCATTGCATCAACAAATTTATAAATCGAAACCAAAGTGACAATGTTCAAATGCAAAGTGAGTAAAGATTTGGTGTTTTGATATATGTACGACCAGTGGTAAGTTGGAGGTAAAAAGAGTTATGACCACATAAACAAATAGGTTCATAACAATCCAAAAGATCATTCTAATGCCATCAACATGAATCCCAATTGTAGGTTTTCATGCTTGCAGTCGTGAAAATGAAAACGAGAAGCAAATATGCGAAAGCCAAGATAATAGTGTCATTTTATTTAAAAAATTACGATGAGTATTGAGGGTTCAAAACCCTTGTGTAGGCAGCTTGTGAGGAAAAGATAAAATTGCAAAATGGCTGCCAACAATTGCGACACACTGGTAGAAGCAGTTATCTCTGCCAAATGAATAATTCCAGATTAAGACAATTAGAATAATTCAAACTCGAAAACAACTAGAAAATTGTTTAAACATCATCATTAATCATAAAAATTCCAGCTGTGCTTAAAAGATGAAAAATGATAACAGTCTTAATAAAAACGAGTCATGATATTAAAGATAAAATCTCCAATATTGTTGACAGAGCCACTGCTTCCAGCAGGCGTCCATAGCCTCGACAGGGTTGCCATTTAACCCACTCTGATATCCGTATCCTGCCAAGAAGTTCCAGATCCGAATAAAGGACATTATAATGGTCAAGAAAATCCATATTTGCGAATTTTCATATACCCGACATTGCTTCGTTGCCAGCAGGCCTGTTCAGTACCCCGACGAAGTTGTCTTGGTGTCATGCATGTATTTACCCACTGCCAGCAGACCTGTTCAGTATCTTAGCGGGTTTACAAGCACTTCCCATAGCTCTTTAATGATTTATTTAGTTTTTAAAGATATATAATTGAGTGGGGTGACGCTGAAAATTATGATATTTTGGACATATTTTACAGACCTTGAGAGAATTCTTTAACTATCCTTCATTAAGATCTAGAGATGATTTATTAATAAACCGATCTTCGAAGGTAGGGAGACATTCCCTTAAGGAACAGGGATAGCGTAAGAAGATAATGGATGATCGTGACAGGCTTCAATACAGATTGGAATCAATAAACTCTTTCAAACAACAGGCTTTCCTTAACATGGCTGTATATTTCAGAAGGCATATCACAATTGATGTTTAGACAACTTTTCAGCAGTCATTTCAGAGAATTTTTTTTCTGTTTTCTTTGTCTGAACAGTTCATAATGAAGGTATGTGCATTCAAAAGAAAGACTGATAAGCATAAAAGGAAACAAAACACACCAGCGAAGAAAGATTTGAAAGCAAATAAATCCAAAAAACAAAAGAAAATATGTACAGAAGGTGCATTTGAAAACCTCATGCAACAAATCCCTTGGGAAACTAAAAGAAAGTAGGAAAATCATGTTTGATGGGAAATGAGTCCTACTTGTGGTACCTTGGGTTAGGTTTGATTTAGATTTATTTATCTCTTTACTTCCCATTTAAGATTTTCATGACGATACTGCGTTTTTGAAAATAAATGTTCAACTAAAAGCAAAGAGAAAAGGATCAAGGGGACTTTCCTGACAACAACCGTATTATGGTTCTCGTGGTGCACCCACTTGTGTTCATAACTGCATTATTACAAAGAGAAATAGTGAGAAATAAAATTGAAAGAAAACCTATTCCTAAACCTACCCTAAGTATTAAACAAATCAGAATACTACGTGAAGTCATGTTTCCAATGTAGCCATCGGAGTAACTCCAATCCTGCAATGGAAACAAGATCAAGCATTACTAATAAGAATGGTAACATATCAAAAAATGACAGAAACATATCACACTTACCTTCATAATAATCATCTAAAAATGAAGTAAGCATGATCTTACCATTTCCTTGGATATTCTTGTTGTATGAATCCTCCAGCCATTGCACAATCTTATCGTGATAAGGGTCATAATGGCATGGGCGAGTGTAAGTAGGTTTGAAAAACTTGTCAGGATTACAAGGAAATGGAATAACCATCAGCCAAGGCTGAAATGCCCCATCCTCCTGACAGTTCTCTAAGTACTCATTAATTTCTTCACATGGAGGATCTAAAAGAAATATGTCACGCCTACTTCCAAGATACTCAGGTAAAAAGAAAGCAAGCTCAACTTTATCTTTATTATGAATTTTTTATATATATGAATATTCAAGCCATCCTAAGATCCTATCACAAAAATGGGGATGCAAACCATGACTTTGATGAAATGAATATATCAATGGGAAACTCATCATAGGAGGATTCATGCAATCAATTGGATCATTGGTTTGAATATTTCCTTCGATGAGATTGATCATTTCAAAATGTGGAGTATAAACATTAAGATTCGAGCTAATTAAAGAATGAATATGCAACTTAGAATGTTTGATCTCCATAAGATATAATGCATTGTCTTTTTCAACAATAAACTGTGTAAAATCATCTCGCAACATGTCCTTTTCAACAATAAGCTGTGTAAAATCATCTCGCAACATGTCCTTTTCCCATGTGAGTGATGAAAGTGAACAAGTGTCAAATCCGGTTTTATCAATGTTATGCTCGGAATTAATTTCACCAAAATTTAGAATATTGAAAATATATGGTTGTGGCGGAAAAGAGTAGGATGTTGTAGGTAAGGTGTCAAGTCCAACAGAGTCTAGGAAGAGATCAGGATATAAAGAATAAAATGAATCAGACATAAGCACATGAAAAGAATCTCTTGAATTAACAATGGTATTCTCAAGAG
>ML778160.1:59776-72277 GCA_009831015.1 Picea engelmannii
AAAGTCTTCTGAAGATGAATCGTCGTTGATTAGCGAAGTATGAAATTCTTCACATAATTGATCGAAATCATAAATTTCAAAAGCATCTAGAAACTCATCTACAAATTGAAACCAATAAAAAATGTGACATGTTGGAAAGGATTGAAACCGATGTTTGATACGACCTCTAAAAGTAAAAGCGAAAAGTTTGCATAAAACTCTTAAATATGAAATGTCATGTTTGATGCATTTGCACCAAAATTTGTTAAGGTGGTCTTTAGCAGATGTATTGCCTCCACCATCAAAGGTGAGTTTGAACAAGTGTGAGATTGTCTCATTGGGAACATCGGGTAATGAGAAGTTGAAAGCATGTTCCAACACAATGATTTGGGGAGCCATGGGGAAATTGAATATATTTAAAATAAAGGCTCCTATAAGGCCAGCTTGTCAGTCGGCCCTCCTTCTAGTGCCATTTGTTGACGGGCGAAATTGACCACTCGCCAACTGGAGGAGTGAATCCGGTCCGGGGTTGTCTAAATAACCCAAGCCGTTTCGATTAATCCACTCCGACGGGTTTAGCGGCTCCATTGGCCGATCTAAGTCCCAGGAAAGTGAAAAAACTAAGCTAAAGAAACTAATCTAAGTAAAAAAAATAGCTACTGCAACCTATATACAAGTCTAATATATATATACAGTTTGCTAACTAATATTATAAACAATAATCCTACTTATTAAATGTACGTTTATCGATACAACTAAATCTCTATTATATATATACAGTATTCACAAAATGCAAATTTTGATCGAAATATGCAAAATCATACATGAATTGTGTTATGACAGCGAAGCTGGTAATTTTTTATTTTTATAACTTTTATGAGAAAGAAATAGAATGAAAGCTATCTAAGCTAAGCAATTAAAATAAAAATACTAACTGCAAATCTGAACTATAAAAATGAATAGTGAGACGTGTTCAGATTACAAGAAAATTTATATATTAACTAAACTAATTGAATAACGTTAACAGACTGACCTGTAGTAGCGCTTCCTATTTGTCCTGTGCACAGTATTCGATTTAGCTGTTTGATGGGGGAAACCCGCACCAGATTTTCCAAAAGCTTCTCGTAAACAGGAAGCATGGACGCTTTTGAATACGAATGACGGAACACACAAGACGTATAGCAACAACAATTTTATATTTTACAAATAATCACATCAAGATAAATCCTTCTGTAAAGATTTGTACATAACTGCTCATTCAACAAAGAAGGTTAACCTTCTATTCATTAAATTAAAATAGGGTAATTGCTGTAAATAAAATGAGATACATCAAATATGGACAATACTTTAAATCATATTGCATCAACCTGTAACAAATCTTGATATCTAAAGTAGTCAATAATTTGATTACAAATTAAAATGCCCAAAAACTTGAACAAAAGTATGATAAATTGAAAGCTAAAGGTGTTACAAAACATCCACTTTCATTCGAGTCTGTATATCATCAATCCATAGTCTCTGTTCTCCCAACAGTGATGCCTTGTTTACAAAAAATAATAAGTATATAAAGGCCACAGGATGAAACATTCCTTGTGGAAATTATCAAAAACTGTTTGCAAAAAATATGGGAACAATCTCCTAGATTGCTATTTCTACCTAAGACTAACAGCCTAATCCCGAAACTGTGTAACAAAAATCATGTTCTAAAATGCCACAATCGATCCAATTCCCATTGAAATTCGTGTGTACCTGTAGATGCATAAAAATAAACAATTTTAGATTGTGTGTATTTGTATAATCAACATAAATTCTAATTTTATGACTAGCTACAGAATCTCACAATTCTGTAGATGGTCGTATTTACAAACAAAATCGTTTTAAATTAATCCAATGGAAACATAAATGTATGCGATCTATTAAACAAATCTTTTATTACTAATTCAAAACAAACAGAATCGTTTATGCTAATTCAAAACAAACAAAATAGTTCTAAAATCATTGTTGAAATATCATACCTTGGCTTTAGGGATATGATCTGTTCAGGCTATTTTTGAATTGACAATGGCAGTGGTTGCCTCCACATTTTTAAAGACAACAGAGCCTGTTGATAGGTTGCTTGAAAACCTTTGAATTGATCAAGGGTTCAACAGGGGGCAAGAGTGTAAGAGGGGGAATGGCAGGATGAGTGAGAGGGGTTCTGAAGCACATGCCTATAGAAGTAATAAACATTTCAGCAAATGCACACAGACCAAAATGCACCTTTCAGCCACAGAGAAGATCTGATATTTGACCTCTAAAGGATGAGCTATATCTTTGTAATAACCCAATTTATGAGGAAACCTCTTGCGTTGGAGGTAAAGGGGCTAATTTCAGTTCTGGGTTTTCAAGGGTTTGATTTGATTCAAAACCCTTTTCCCAGAATCGCTCACGCAAAAACGTGTCTCTGGGAGGCAATTACGGGGTTAGCCTACGAAATCTTCTTTGCCATTATCAAATAACAACAACGTTTGGGCACCATGGGGTTTAATGCGCACTACAGGAGCCATAGCAGATAGCACACAGTCGACAGGGTAAACAGTGAGAGGGTTTGACAGGGCAAACACAGGACTAATTTTCCCGTAGCTTCCCCAAAACAAGCAGAGGCAGCCCGAAATGCTAGGCATGACGTTAATTATTATGTGTTCGAGGGTGGTGTAGTAATTTGAGACCATGAATAACTATCATATCAGCTGTACAATTGACGACGCCTTGGTAAAGAGTTTCATTCAAATCATAATGGTGTATATCAAAAAACATTGTAAACAAAATGTCAAACGAATAACCATTTAAAACCATGACATACATGACCAAAAGTCGATCCGAATGTTGAATACACAATGTCATTTGCATGATTTAAAAGAAACCAATATGTCTAACATTGCACCAACGATTTGAGCCTAAAATTAATGTGTTCAATATTGCACCAAGGATTTAATCAAAGACACCATAATATCATATAACCATTGCATCAACAAATTTATAAATCGAAACCAAAGTGACAATGTTCAAATGCAAAGTGAGTAAAGGTTTGGTGTTTTGATATATGTACGACCAGTGGTAAGTTGGAGGTAAAAAGAGTTATGACCACATAAACAAATAGGTTCATAACAATCCAAAAGATCATTCTAATGCCATCAACATGAATCCCAATTGTAGGTTTTCACGCTTGCAGTCATGAAAATGAAAACGAGAAGAAGATATGCGAAAGCCAAGATAATAGTGTCGTTTTATTTAAAAAATTGCGACGAGTATTGAGGGTTCAAAACCCCTGTGTAGGCAGCTTGTGAGGAAAATATAAAATTGCAAAATGGCTGCCAACACTACTTGAATACCATTTTTACCCTTTCTCTATAAGTGCCTCACAACTTTTCAACTATATCACCATCACGAGTTTCCATAAAATTATTGAAAAAATTCTCACTTATTTCAAAAAAGGCAATGTAGTGTCAATAAAAGAGATTGATTAGTTTTCAAAATGATTGTGTAAGTGTATCTAAATCCACACATCCTAAAGGATGTATGAATATTGTTTAATAAATTGTTTTAATATTAAATATCAAATGACAAAACATAAACATTTTAAAGAGAAATTAATACCTAGATATATGTCGCTAGCCATGAACTTCACTTAGGTTTTAATACCATGTTCTTAAAGATGTTCCATAGTGGCTTTTTGGTGGATTGGTCCAAGCGAGATCATGTCTTATGTTGGAAGGTTGGAAAATCTTGAAATCTAAACCAACAAATTTGTAACAATAGGGAGAGATGCCTCAAGTTCCTTGAATTTCATCCAGAGGTTAGACATGGATGATTTATCTTCTCTTTCATGATTCACCATATCCTACAAATTCCCTTCCACTTCTTTTCTAAAGGTAGTCTCCCTTGTCTCATATTCAAAGATCTAATTTTCCAATTGGTCTTTCCAATTTACCAACCTTTGAGTGGTGTAGGTAAGGTCACCATGGGTGTCCATAACATATATTTTATGATGATAGAGACAATGCTTCAAGTCATGAAACTGCCTAGATAGAGTGCACCAAAAATAGAGGCATCCACAAGATGTCAGGACTAAGGATCCTTTGAGTCTAGACAAGAATTAGAGACTAGGGGTTTAGCTATTGTTTCTCTCAGAGGTGAAGAAGTAAGCGACCAACATCGAATGAGAGGGTTGATGTATGAAAATACCCATATGAGTGATAATTATTGTTGGCAAAGGGGCATACCTAGGGTTCAATGCTACAACAACACACCAACAAAACCCTAACTACCGACCCTTTTGGCAACACCTGTGAAGTAGATGAAGTCTCACCCGAGGTAGAGGCAGGGGTGGTTGCAGGACTCCAGTGTTTGCAACCTTAGATGGGACACAGATCTGTGACTATAACACCTTAACAGAGCACTTAGCAGTTATAGTTCATCAATATTAAACCAGTATCTACTTCACAAATAAAACCCTAATTTCAAAGCATCGCAGTATTCAACCAGATCTACTATATTCAAGCACTAAGCACATCCACATAGGCTAGATCTAGCATTCATCCATATTATTAATCACATAGAATCAATAGATCTATCTATCCTTCATTTATATCAAAGCACTAAACAAGTAAACACATAAACACATCAATACATCACACAAAGCATAGCAAAGCATCATGTACGTGGTTCACCCCCACCTTGGGGCTATGTCCACCAACTCTTCGTCTTGTTAATTAGCTTCTCTTAATCTTCTTACATGCATAGAGCCTCAAGATCAACTTCGCAGAGGATAGGAGATCTATGCATTCTTCTCTAGATCCTCCTTCCCTAAGCTAGGTTACAACACAAAGCCTACATACAGTCTCTTACAGTCACTTGCACTCAACTCTGCAAGTCTCACACAGTATACATGAATCATTTACAACTTCTTTGATCACATAGATCGATCTCTAGCACTTAGCACCACTTACTTACATCACCTAGATACTTATTTATACATTACAAAATCGGGCCTAAACATGGGTAAACCCATGGGCCGACATTCCCATACCCGTTACATAAGCCCAAAACCCAAAAATCCCTAAACAGTGGCTGAGATCTCACAATCTTTGCTTCGTCTTGCGCTCCACCTTTGATAGCTTGTCGAAGTCCCAAAAATAGGTCTAACATGACCAAGGATCCTCAAGACTTGGTCAAGGACCAACAGTTCCCCAACACTCACCTGTGACTCATCCCGAGTCACTCTGATCTGGGTAGCTCTGCTTCAAAATCCTCAAGCTTAGCTCAAGCTGCTTCAACTTGTTGTTGTGCCACAAACTCCTGTTCAGTGAACTCTTAGATGACTACTTTGTTAGGTCCCTCTAGGCGTTGGTCAACTGCAGTGACGACTTGCTCGAGTTCTGCTCCTTGACCTTCGATCTCTGCAAATATTTGGCAAGTCTCATCCTGTATAGGTTGGAGCCTCTGAGTCACTTCCATGACTCTGCTCTAAATGGCGTGGACCTACTATTGGGCACTGCGCTGCTCTTGGGATCGCTTCATCCTTTCAACAACTGACAGGGGATTCAATTGCGCCTCTAATGTTTCTTCTTGTTTCTTCGCCTCCTAGAGCTATAACTCCAGTGCCTTCAGTTCTGGATTCTCAGCGAGTCACTCATAATTCTAGGCACTTCAATCACTTAGTTGCTTACATTCCATGGAAAGGGCCTTTATTCTCTCAACTGCACTCCAGGCAGTTGCTTCTCTTTGATCCCTCACATCCTGTGCAGTGTCGGGCATTGGCGAAGCTCTAAGTCTTCTATTCTTTGTTGTAACTATTGGATAGCTTATGCAAGCTGCTCTACTTGATGCATGACTTGGTCTTCTACCTTTGGCTCTAAGCCTGTCACAAAGTGGAGTGCTATGTTGACTACTTCTTTCACTTTGAGTTGCTCTGCAAGCAACTGTTCTTTTTCTTGCTGAATCTGTGTTTTCTCCTCTTCAAACTTTGTCTGGAAAGAAACCTTCTCTTTCTCTAAAACTCAGTGTTGTTTTACAAGTACTCCTTGCACTTGCTTCAAGGCCTAGGTGGCTTGTTCTATTTCTTCTTGTGTGCGATGAAGGCGAGCTTTGGTCGCATCAGCTAGTCGGCGGAGTTGGGCTAGCTCATCTCCCAACTCTGGTGCTCTCGATGGAAGGAGCGCAGTGGAAACTGCATGACTGGACTGAAGGGCATGCTATACCCCTCGGAGTTCGACCTCAATTCTGTCGTACATCTCCTCCTTCTTGGCTTCTTGTTTCTGCAAGATTTCTTATGAGGCATCATTTACAACTACGATGATGAAGTCAAAATCATCGACATTGAGCACAGTCTGCATCTTGGTCAAAGTGGCTCTAGATTTCTTCCGGGAAGAGGGTTTTAGGGGAGAAACCTTCCTCTTATTCAAGGGATCAGTCTCATCTCTAGGCAGTGTTGCTTTTCCTTTCTTCTGCTCATCTTATTTACCATTTATCTCTTCTACTTCGTCATCACCCCCTCGGTTAGGTGATACTGAAGCAGTCTTTTCTGAAGTGCTGCTTAAGTCATGGACTTATTTGGTCTTCTTTCTTCTATTGGTTTCAGGTGTGTCATGTTCTTTGTGAGTGGCCTCTAGGCTTTTAGGGTCAAACATCTCTGCAGGGTCAGTGGGGATAAGGAGGTCTATGGACCAGTCCTTAGTTATCTCCTCGAGGTCTTCTTCTGTGAGCTTGTAGTATGACTGAAGCTCCTCCTTGTGCTCATCTGTTCACACAGTAATATAGATGAAGTGTCAATTTGCGCGGAACTTCATGAGGGGTCGAAACCTCTGTAGGGTGTTTGACGTCATGTGAGGTTCAAATTCAATGGCCCTCTTCAGTTGGAGATAATATGTGTGAAATACTACGTTCAACTACTAATATTTTCCCATATTGCTTGAGTACCAGAACGTGGTGAACTTCGCAGAAAGAGGCTCGAACGACTCAACATCCGAGAAGGTCGCACCTTCCGGCATCTCCCAAGCAACAAATGTGAAGAGGATTAGGAGCCAGCTAAAGTGGAACTCATAGCCCTAATCCTGTGATTCGTGGCAGTGCAATTCCAGCTGATTAACTAGGTACTTCACCCAATTCATTTGTAGGCCTTCCACGCATTTCCCTGCGAGGTCAACAACAAAGCTTGTGACCTATGTGGGTCTATTCTTCCTTACTAGCTTTCCTGCAATTAATTGGTATGCTAGGCATACTGCACCATTCTGGATGGAAGCTACCTTGTAGCTTCACATCCCCTTCTCAACATCTCCATATGTATCCTTGATCTTCTATGCTAATGTGTGATCTGTGGCTTTCCCTGGATAGAAGTCCTACGGGTCGGGTCCTTGCATACTCAATCCAGTGATCCTATGGATCAGTGTCGGATCGACTGTGATATGAAGGTCTAGACATAAGTAGCCACCATGGTAACATGAAAGTAGGATCTTGACACAAGTGTTAACTTCCTGGTGCCTTCCAAAGTGTGGGATTTTCATTACATTCAATAGGGTGGATTGCACGAGGTTCATCGTCCACGGTTGGGGGATTGTTTTTGAGTTCTTCCCCTTTGTCTTGGTCAAGTATTTATATGGGGTGAGAATACTATGGTTCTTGCGATCTCCTAGGTTGAATTTTTTGAACTTCAACATTGTGATCTTGTCTTGATGTGCTCGAATTGCGCGTATCCCCTTCAGAAGGTACGCAGTAACCATAGTGTACTCGAAATCTCTTGGCACATTATCACGACTCACTGCATCATCCAGAGGCAGGCTATAGTCAGGAAATATGGTTGGGATCAGCTTCGCATTTGCTAGGTCATCTCTGTGCTTGGTTCTCTTTTCCGTTGTTGGTTGGGATGGTCCGGATCCACGAGTAGTCGATGGAGAGGCTTGCACTCCTCTCGTCAACGACAATTGTACACCCACATACATCATTACCCTTTCAGACATTACTCTTTCAGTCATGAGGTTGATGAGTACCTCCTTCACAGACTCTTCGAATGCACAAATTTCTTTGGACATACACGCTTGTGGTTGAATATCTCAGGTTTGAAGAGTAACTACTCAATGCAACGAGATGGATGGTGACAACGCGATGATCACTGTGTGAAATCAACTAATCTGCGGGCTCAGATAATCACAGTTGGAAAAAGTGTTCTCAGTGCAAGGTTCGATAGACTAAATAGATAACTAGGCAATGAATCTTTTCAACGGGCGAGAAGCCTTCATTACTTCAGTTATGTCCATTACGGTGCAGTCCCAACGGCCTGATGGTGAGTCGTCTGACCATAAATGCCATTCTACCCATTCGATGTGTTGGTCTAATGGTTATACTATTCCCAATGACTATATTTCTTCGCCATGGCGAAGTGCCATGTGACATTGTTCTGATATCTCGACGAAGTTCTAGTTTTGCAAATTTTCCCTCTACGAAGTTCCCTCTAGAACCTTCTGTAAATTTTCAATCTTGGTTCTCTTCTTACTGAGATTTCTAGCCTTTCTCCTAGTGAGCTTCGTCTTGGTATTCCTCTTTCCATTCTGATTCTTATCTTATTTTTCCATAGTAACTTTGCACTGTTGAGATTCTTTCATAGGGTTCAAGGGAAATACTTCTTCTTTATCTGGGGTAGGTGCTTCAGTCTTCTGTGAGTCTTCTAGTGTTCTTCCAACTTCGACATCGAAGTCTTTGGTTTTAAATAGCTTCAATATTTTCTCTTGTTCTTCAATCAAGTGTGCGATCCTCCTAGTCATGAAATCTTTCAACTCTTGCTTCTTCTTCTCTAAGACTTATTCTTCTTTCCTTCTGGCCTGATCCCTTTCAATCCAAGGTTTTCCTAGTAAAATAGAAAATGGGGCATTGTTCTCAATAAATTTAACAACTTCAAATTCTTCCTCTGTCGAAGTTCCATGGGCACTCATAGATATCTGGGTGAGCTTTCTACATAGGTTTATCAACTTTCCTCTATATAATCCTATTCCTCCCAATGAAGGAATCATAACAGGATTTCCTAAAGTTTCCCAAGTTCTTTTTGTCATAATATTCACTTGTGTTTCTTCATCCAGAACGCAGCCAATGTCGAAGTCTCCTATTCTTTCTTCTATGCACTCTTTTTCTTTGAAGATATATGATAAGTTGATATATCGGTGGTCATTCAATGTTTCTTTCATTTGCAACAATACAGTCTTTGATTCTTTCTGGGGTTCTGCCATGGTCTTAGTTGCTTGACCTTTCTCATGGTCTTCTTATGTCATATTCATTCTTTCAAGCTTAGCAATCATTCTAGGGACTTCTAAAACTTCATGGTCCATAGATTTACAACAAAGACAACTAGGTGTTCTATTAGGACAATCCTTAGCCAGATGTCCCGGTCATCTGCAACTATAACAAAGGTTTGATCCTCGTTTTCTCTTAAATGATCCCTAGCCTTTCCTGTACTGCGCACTAGGATCATAGTAGCTAACCTGCAAAAAAGTCTTTCTAGGATCCTGCATCCATTGGTTAGTCCAAACATTCTTTCTATGCATAGGAATAACATATCTTTCACTATTCTTATCAGATCTACTCATATTAAATCATCTTTCTTATAGCTAAGCCCTACTTTTGAAGCTAGGAATTTTTTTATCAAACATACCTAGATCCATACTTTTGAAACAAAAATTTCCACTTATCTTACCTTTAACAAAGCACAGAGCTTACAGATCTTACCTCTTTCCCTCAAATTAGACTTCTTTTCTTAGCACAAAGCTTCATAGGTTAAGTAGAATATTGTGCACTAGGGAAACAGGTCTATGCACGAAGCTTTTACATTTTCAGGTTAGAACTTCGCACAAAGCTCCTTTTTCCTCAGTTCCCAACAATCACAGTTTCAGGTCACGTCAACAGAACCATTTGTTGGCACAGGGGTAGACCCGGGGTTCAACGCTACAACAACGCACCAACAAAACCCTAACTATCGGCCCTTTCAACAACACCTGCGAAGCAGATGAAGTCTCACCCGAGGTGGTTGCAGGACTCTAGTGTCTGCAACCTTAGCTAGGACACAGATCTGTGACTGTAACACCTTAACAGAGCACTTATCAGTTATAGTTCATCAATATTAAACCAGTATCTACTTCACAGATACAACCCTAAGTACAGAGCATCACAGTATTCAACCAGATCTACTATATTCAAGCACTAAGCACATCCACATAGGCCAGATCTAGCATTCATCCATATTATTAAGCACATAACATCAATAGATCTATCTATCCTTTATCTATATCAAAGCACTAAGCAATTAAACACATAAACACATCAACACATTGCACAAAGCATAGCAACACAACATGTACATGCTTCACCCCCACCTTGGGACTATGTCCACCAACTCTTCGTCTTCTTTATTAGCTTCTCTTAATCTTCTTACATGCACAGAGCCTCAAGATCAACTTCACAGAGGACAAGAGATCCGAGCATTCTTTGCTAGATCCTCCTTCTCCAAGCTAGGTTACATCACAAATCCTACATACAATCTCTTATAGTCACTTGCACTCAGCTATGCAAGTCTCACATAGTATACACGAAGAATTTACAACTTCTTTGATCACATAGATCGATCTCTAGCACTTAGCACTACTTACTTACATTACCTATCTACTTATTTATACATTACAAAATTGGGCCTAAACATGGGTAAACCCATGGGCCGATATTCCCATACCCGTTACATAAGCCCAAAACCCAAAAAGTCCTAAAAAGGGGCCGAGATCCCGTGATCTCTGCTTCGTTTTGCACTCCTCCTTCGACAGTCTGTCGAAGTCCCAAAAGTAGGTCTAACATGACCAAGGATCCTCAATACTTGGTCAAGGGCCAAAAATTATGATGAGGCAATGAGAATTGAGTGTGAGTGGGAGAGTCTTGGCCTCACATGACCAATAGAATTAGGATTAGGTGTTTTGCACACAAATATTTAATTGTTGTGAAAGGTTTGAGAGGGTATTTTATTCCCCTTTCCCACCTTGTGATTTTGAAGGAAAACAAGGCCCTCTAGCTACCTTGATGTAAAAATTGACATTTCATTCATGGAATGGAGTGAGATACCCTGTGTTGCCTCTTCCTCATCCAAAGTTTTATCTCTTCTTCCACCTAAGCTTCGAGATTGTCCATAACATTAGCCTATGTATTGAGGTGTCATTCACTTGGAACAAGTTAGCGTTTTGAGAATATTGAGTCTAGGATGAGGCTATTTAGATGATTATTTAAATATTTGATGAAGAGGAGATATTACCTTACAAGAGAGTCTGAACAATAAGAGTAGAATCTCCAATAATAATTACTTTCAAGGTAGGTCTTTCCTTTAATAGTTTAAGTCCCTAGTAGACCATCGAGGCCTGTGCCTCATTGTTAGTGGCACATCCTTTTTTCTAGGTATGATATTAACAGGGATGATTTTAGGGGCTAAATTTTGCTCATGGGCTAATTTTCCATGGTTTTTCCAAAAACGAGATTCGTTATTTTAAAAATGATTCACCCAAATTCTATAGGATAAAATTATTTTACCTTAAAAATAACCAAAAGTTTATAAAAATTATATAAAATACTTAGAAATTTGAATATTTAAAAAAAAATATCGCCAAACATCTATAGTTGACATATGAAGGATTAGTAATATTCTCCAAGGTTTCTACATTTTAAAATAAATTTCCATCCTTAAAATCATCCCTGATGATATATGGAGGAGAACCCTCAAACACTTCCCCTTATTTTGAGGATGGTACCCAAGGTAAGCCCTAGGTTCTTCAAGGCATCAGCCAACAATATGGCTCCAAGTGGTTACAACAATATACTCATTATGAGCTCAACATGTCACTCATGGGAATAAAACCTAGGTGGGGGGATGAAACTCTATCTATAACCACTTGAGCTAGACCCAATTGATATTTGTTAGTGGCATGTCCTATCTACAAGAGTATGGAAATTCCTTCTATCCTTCAAGATCAATTATAATCCCCCCACACATGTCACCCCTTTATTTAACACTAATGTTACAATTAATGTCCATTAACCATTTGTTATTACATTTCATATTAACAATAAATTTTACATGTAATGATAATAATAATAATAATAATAATAATAATTTAAGGTCACAACTTAGTTAGATGCCAAATTGATGTATGAGACCTCGTTGTTTATGATATAATGTATCCCCTCCATGCAATTGTATAGCTACTTAGTCTAAAAAGATATACATACTCTACCTCCTCCAAGTTTGAAAAATATTCTTAATAACTAAACTATTTATTACCTAATTTGTTAATTAAATAAATAATGTTATTAATAAATAATAATAATTCTGTTGGATTACTGAGAGGGGGGGTGAATCAGTAATAGAGAAATTTAACCATATAATCCAAGTGTTATATCAATGAAGCATTATTATCCAATAACTGCAGAGTAAATAAGCAATGAACAAATGAACAATCATACACATAC
>ML778160.1:114842-129245 GCA_009831015.1 Picea engelmannii
TATATATATATATATATATATATATATATATGGAACCTCATAATAACCTTGGTATGTCTATTTTGAAAACTCAAATGCTCTGTTTTCTTGGAGAAGAGGTTGTAAAGGACTCTCTTGGTAATTAGTTTTGTAAAATATTAATAGAATTTATCTGAAATACAAAACAAAATAAAAAATATTATTTAAGCTTATAATAAAATCAGAATTTTTTTATTATTAAGTTTAATAATTTATTTTCACATATTTTAAACAACATCTGGTTAAAGTATTCAATTGGGTCTAGCTTGGGTGATTGGGAGGATAAATCATATCCTCCCCACCTAGGTTCAATTCTGTCTTATGACATGTATGCTCTCAGTGAGCAAGTTTTTTTTTTGTAAGCTATTAGTGACCTTTTCATATTAACATAAGAGGAAAACACATCTATTTTGTTTTTGGATTGCTTCTGAGGAAACCAGAACAACAAAAGAATAATTGTTTGTTAGGTCTAATGTTCTTAGATCTACAAAAATAGAAACAAATATTTTCTTCAAAATTACAAAATTTGAGTTGCCATTGTCTAGAGATCTAGCTTCTAAACTGATGCTCAACTATCCTAGCATAGAATATATATGAAAACCAAAATACTAATAAGCTAAGCATATAGAATTAAGCAGGTGGAGAATTAGATTCTTCCATAGGAACCTGCTGGTTTTCTTTACACGATCCGTTGAGGTCCAAACCTATTGCTTTCTCTACAAGAAGAGTGATTTTATGGTCCACTAGCTTGATTTTTAATTGAATGTACTCCATTTGCATCAGAGTCTCACTATGAGCTATATTCCTCTCTGCCAACATTTTTATCAAGAGAGTTTTCATGTGCCAGTAGAGGTCTATGGTCCTGTTGTACTTTGTATCTCTAGAGTTTGAGGAACAAGTATCTAGAATCCATTGACAAAGCTTTGCATCGACCTCCTTATCTCGGACAAGGTTGCAGTCCAAGTGAATGTCAACCTCCACAATTTCCAGTTTCGCATGAATCTATCATGGTATGTAAGTCTTGAAGGCCTCTATAGATGCTTCGACCTTCATTTGGGATTGTGGAGTTAGGATTCTACCTCTTCTCTGTTGGCCCTTTCGACCAGGTCCTCCCCTTTCCATGAGTGCCCGCTAGAGAGGTAGATTGGAACCATAAGATGAGGTTCACATCCAAGGCCCTATGGGGTAAACACAAAACCAATAAATAAAAGTGAAAATAGAGGAGTGGTTGGAGAGGATCAAATTACTCTTTGGAACTAAATTATAGTTCCCTTTATAGCCCATGTCCATTGCATCATGTCGAGTCTCCTCAGCGTCTATCCTATTCATGCTCTAGGCTTGAAACCTCAAATTCCAGTACAACCTCCAAATATTTCCACTTCCAAACACCCAAGAGGAATGAACGCCAATAATATCTTCTCTTTCCATGTTAATTTCGCTATGAGTTTGAGAGTCTAGAGATCACGAGGTCAAATGATGATGCAATAAACTTGCAATAGACAAGGTCTTCATTACTCTAGATACAATATTATTAGTGTCATCTTCATGTGCACAAGGGCAATGAATGATCCCTTCCCCATATCGCTTTACATTTACTGCAAATTGGTATGAGATGACAGGTCAGCTCACCACATAGGACTTTGGTGGCTAAGCTATAAATTGATTACTAAATTTCTAATCCTGACACCTAGGTAAATTGTTTACTAGCACTTTCCTTTCTATCAATCAGATTATAATCCCACAAAAAAAATACACTTTTTGGAATAATTAACTGATACAAATAGTGGAAGAAAAGAAACTGATTTTAAATACACAAATATTTATGCCCTTCAAATCAACTTATCATTAGAATAATATCAAAGCTTACAAGGGCTCCCAAACTTGGGAAAATGGCCCACTAAGAAATATAGAAAACAATAGACAACACTTGCAACCCTAGGAACTCCTCCTTGGTTGTACAACCCTGTAATTTCAATTTTTAGACATGTACACACATGTCCTCACTATAAATCATGCACATACACTCTTTCCTATACTACTACCCATGTACATATTCATATGTCCTCATTGTGAACTGCGTACAAATATGTACTATTGTTGTGGCTGCGAAATTTGTCATATCTCATTGCAATTGCCCCCGTCCTCTCTTATCCCCAACCTGTACTAATCTCTAGATGAAATTCCTTCTCCACCTATATGAGATATCCTTGAATCATAGTCCTTCATGATCCAACCCTTGAGAAAAAGTCCTTTTCTCTCTCTCTCTCTATATATATATGAAAAGGTGTCTCCTCCTTTACCCTTTCCATGATTTTATAATATTGAATTATGACCTAACCCTAATCTCCAAAGTGATTGATGGTTGAGATTAAATATCACCTCACTTGAGATCAATGGTTAATATTTAATTCACTAATGCAAATAAATTTAACACTTCATTAAATAAAACTCAACTAATTAATAAAAGAAATTTACTTTAATAATTCCTTTAGTTAAATTAAATTACTAAGGTAGAAGGCTTTGGACGACTTCCACACATCTAGAAACTTAGACCTATGTGGAAGTACATGTCCAATGCTACAAACATCAACACTTCCTCTTAGCGAGGAAGGTATTCTGCACCACTCCATGTTTGTCCCTAAAAAATACAAGCTTCCTTTTAATCAAGGGTTTGATCAGAATGTTTGCAACATGCTCATCTATGGAAACATATTGAAGCTTAATTTCTCCTCTCTGGGTCATGTCTCAAATGAAGTTATACCTTATCTCTATATGCTTGGACCTATCAAGGAATACTTTATTCTCAAAGAGTTTGATACATCTATGATTATCATAGTATATCACCATGGGCTCCAAATCCTAATCAAATAATCTTGTAAGAAATTTGACAAGTCAAATGGATTCACAACTAGACATACTCAATTCCATATACTCTACCTCTATTGAGCTAAGTGCTACAAAATTATTCTTCGTGTTGAACCATGATATCACTGTCGATCCCAAGATGAAGCAACACCATGAGGTGCTCTTCCTATCTAGTGCACTCCCTGCCCAATATGAGTCTAAATATCCCTGTAGATTCACTCCATCACCTCCAAGATACCTCAACCCATACTCCACTCTACCTATCAAGTACCTGAGCACATGCTTTGTTGTTATCCAATGCACATGCCTCAGCTCCACCATGAACTGGCTTAAGGTGTTCAAATAAAAACATATATATGACATGGTATTGATAAAATAGATCAAGGAACCTATTAGTTGTCTATATATCTTGGGATCCACCAACTCTAAATCTGAAGTGAAAACCTTCTTCAGGTTAGTAACCATAAGTGTAGCCATCAATCTACAATCCTCCACCCCAAATCTCCTCAATATCTATACTGTGTACTTCCCTTGACCAAGGAATATCTCTCCCGATATCTGTCATACCTCTAACCCAAATAAATAATGCATCAAGCCAATGTCCTTCATCTCAAACTCTATAGCCATATCTTCCTTTCACCCTACTATAATCTCCTCTGTACCTATGAGAAATAAATCATCCACTTGCAACACCAAGATGAGTGGATCAGACCCAACAAGTATGAAGTACAAGTTAGGATCCACTTCACTCTTGGTGAATCCCATACTCAACAAGTATCTGTCAATCATGGAATACCATGCCCTGAGTGCCTTTTTTATTTTGAACAAGGATTTATTAAGCTTTCACACATGAGAATCTCTCCCATGTACCTCAAATCCCCAAGGTTTCTCTATATATACTTCTTCCTCAATGATCCCATTGAGGAAATCTATCTTCACGTCCATCTGGTGAATCCTCCACCCCATAATCGAGGCAATAGATATAACATATCTAATGGAAGCATACCTACTGAATGGAGAAAAAGTATCCTTGTATTTCATTCTCCCTCTCTAGGATAACCCTCTCGCCGCAAACATCACCTTGAAATTATTGATGCTTCCATCTACAACATGTTTGATCTTGAAGAGCCACATACAACTCACCATCGAATTTCCCTTCAGTCTTGACACTATGTCCCACACATCATTCTTCATGATATATGCATACTCCTCCACCATGGTGTCCTACCAAACTTATCGATCTTCCACTTCCTCAAAATTGGAAGGATTAGCATCAATGATGCTACTCATAAGCGCCATATAGTTGGGAAACCTCCTCGGAGACCTACTCTCCTTGAATGCACTCCTAGGAGCCTCAATAGAATACCTCAATGTTTGTAATAGCCACACGGGTCTCTTGAAAGAACTGGAAGGGGATAAATCATCCTCCCCACTTGAATTATAACTCCATAAACTAGAATATGTTGATTTTTTCTCATGCTTTAGAGCCTCCTGCTACTCATTCTCTAGCATTGGTGATAACTCTTGATACTTTCTAGATGCCAATTTCTCCTCAAACTTAACATCTCTTCTCACAATTATCTTCATCTATGATGGTATGAAGATCCTATAAGCCTTTAAGGTCTCGTTGTACCCCAAAAATATGCCCTTTTTTTCCTGAAGGCTCCATCTTTGTCCTCTTCTTCATAGGCACATGGATTATACTGGACTACCAAAGATTATGAAGTGTCCTATCTTTGGATTCACTGTTGTGAATGCCTCCTCCATAGTCTTGTCCCCCAATATCCTGTGAGGAATCATATTATACACATATATTGTTGTGTTACATGCCTCTTCCTAAAGAAACATAGGTAGATCCTGGTCATGTATCATAGCCTTGGCAGAATCGATGATGGACTTGTTATTTCTCTCCACAACCCCATTTTGTTAAGGGTTGTATGATATTGTCAACTACTTATTGATCCCTGCCTCCTTGCAGAAATACTTGAAGTCATTGGAGGTGTACTCTTCCCCATTATCGGACCTCAATACCTTGATCCTCCTCCTTTTCTAGTTCTCCACCTAAGCATTAGACTTATGGAACCAACTAAATACCTCATCATTGGTCTTCATAAAGGAGAGATGGGTTTTCCTAGAAAACTCATCAATGAATGTCACATAGTATGACGCTCCTTATACTAATGATAATAAAATTGGTCCACACACATCTGAATGAATAAGATCCAATATCCCCTTGGACCTACTCTCATTGCTTGGAAAAGTAGCCTTGGCATTCTTGTCAATTGCACACCCTCTGCACATGCCCTACTTCTCAACATTGAACTCTGGAAGACCTGTGACAATCTCCCTCAAAATTGAAAATTATTTTTAGTGCAGGTGTCCTATCCTCCTATGCCATATCTCACATAGATTTTCACTTTCATGTACCAAATATTGAATGGTATTACCTTGCAACCTGTATAAATTTCCCTCTCTAACCCCAATGCTCATTGTTGTGTTAGGGATAGATCCCTCTAGACATATGAGTACTTTCCCTTTATGAAAGATAAAGACAAACTCCATGTCCTCCATTAATAAGACTGGGATCATAGTCTTCTTCATTCCTGGTACATAAAGAACATCCTAGGTCTCCAACAAACCACTTGACTCAAGATGGAACAAGATTGTTCCTTATCCCTTCACTACATACTTGGAATCATCACCAAGCTCCATATGAATCCATAATTTTTTCTTTGTCAGACTATTGAATATCTCCCATGCTCCTGTCATGTGATGTGATGCACCATTTTCCAAGTACCATGCACTCCTAGTGACTGCACTAGTGGAAAGGCAAGAAACTAGTGAGAAATCCCTCTTAAACTTTGTTGAAAACTCTTTAATTTGTGTCTTTGTTGATGTTGTTGTCTGCATATTTCCTCTTCTTTTCTTCTTCTATGAACACTAATATGCATAATGACCACTCTTGTGGCATGCGAAGCACTTGATCTTACTCAAGTCCTTCTTCTTCCTTGACTATGATGTTCCTCCATCACTATTTCCCTTCTTGTTGGAACCCTTTATTTTTCCCTTCCTCACATTACTGACAAGGGAAATGTTCCCATCACTACTTCCTTGCTTGTTGAATTTAGAATCCTCCTGAGTCTCTTCCTATATACAATCATCATAAATCCCTTGCCAATCTGTAAGTTTTTCTTGAGGGCATACTCCCTTAACAAATGGTTTCCTTGAGTTAGGAAAACCATTCAATGCCACATTTACAAGCTCTACGTCATCCAATTTCTCCCCAATAGCTGCAAGTTGATCATGTACCTGAGTGATCCTCCTGAAGTAGCTGGTAACATTGTCAGATATAGACATCTACACATATCTAATTTTATTCCTTAAGACCATCTATCCTATTCATGTTATCACTCTATAATAATCATACAAGGGAATCAAACATCTTTTTGTTCTTCCTCTTCTTGGATAAGTGAGGAATCAAATGATCCTTAATTACATCCAATATTACCCATTGAGATTTGATATCCTTCTTCTGGTGAATTTCCAAATCTTGTGGATCTGTTGGTGGAGGAACTACTTTTTCCACAATCTCCCAAAAGTATTTTTTCTTCAAAAGAAAAGTGACTATTTCTTTCCAATATAGGAAGTTGGATGTTTTTAAGCCCTAAATAGTGGCACACTACCCATTAATTGGGGCATATTACATTAGTAATTTTATTTTATTTATGTCGGCTTGGGTCCATTAGTTGTAATTGTACATCCTAGTCTCCTATATATACCAAGGAGACCTTTTCATTTGGAGTCATTTTGTATTTGGAAATTTATGTGGTGTATAAGGAGATTTCCCCCTTGAAGAGGCTTATTATCTGAAATTGTATATTTTTCAAGGTGTTGAGTACTTATTTTGAGGTTTTTTTTATGTTATTTTGATATTTAGTTCTTAACATTTGGTATCAGAGCTCAAGGTCTTGGGGTTTCGTTGCTACATCTGATATACCTTGGAATTTTTGTTATAAATGTTTTTCTACAACGTTTTAGAAGGAACCCCTTGGTGGATATTTAGTATATGGATTAAGGTATGCGGGGTTCCAATTTCAGATCCCAAGGCCTTATACTTTTGGCGATATATCATGTCCAAGATAGGGTTCTGAAATCATATTGAATTTAGTCATCGTGGAATTTTTTCTATAAAATATTTTATGAAACATTTCAGACCCTGAAATCTACAGGATATTCAGAGAAATTATCAAGGTAGTTGTGATAAAATTTTTATCTTCTGGGTCATCCTAATTTTGTAGATACACCCTATGAAAGATAGGGTATATGACTAGTCATATTAACTAGTCTCAAACATGTCTTTCGGGTAAAAAAATGATTTAGTCTTCGGTGAGTATCCAAATTAAGTGAGACCAATTGACTTGGATACTGGATAGTCTGTAGTATTTCTGGTACAATTTTCAAATCAAATATCATATATTGTGATCTTGGAACGCTTTACAAGTACGCTCTCCTGGAAGGGAAAAAAATCAGCGAGGTGTGGGGAAGTTACCATAACTTCCACTTGGCACATCCAATTTTGATTAGACCCATGGCATTGCAGAGAAGACATATCGAAAAAATTCAAAAATAAATTTTCATACCCAGAAGGGATGGAATTTTGGAGATATGGTTGGAATTATTAGACCTAGAAAAAGTTCTTACTCTACACCGGTGGTAATGGTACTCAATAAAGAGGGCTCATGGCGTATGTTTCCAGATTATAGAGAGCTCAACAAGATCACTATTAAATATAAGTTTCCCATTCCCATCATTAATGAATTGTTAGATGAACTACATGGAGTAATCTATTTCATAAAGTTGGATCTTCGTTCATCATATCATTAGATTAGAATGAAGGAAGAAAATATCCCAAAAACATCATTCTGAACTCATGAAGGCCATTATAAATTTTTGGTTATGTTTTTTGGACTTACAAATGCACCTTTCACATTCCAAGGGTTGATGAATTCCATTTTCAATCCCTTCCTTCGAAAATTTTTGTTAGTATTTTTTGATGATATAGTAATCTATAGCAAGTCTTGGGAGGATCATGTGTGACATGTTGGCAAGGTGCTACAACTACTAAAGGAGCAACAACTATATGCAAAACCATCCAAATAATTCTTTGGGGTGAAGGAGGTAGAGTATTTGGGTCATATTGTATCTCATGAAGGTGTCAAGGTATACCCTAACAAGATTAATGCCATGATGGACTGGTCGATTCCCAAAACATTTAAGAATCTTAAAGGATTTTTGGGTTTGACGGGTTACTACCGCAAGTTTGTTCGGAACTATGGAAGAATAGAAACACCTTTAACGACAATAAATAAGAAGGATTCATTTTCATGGACTCTAGAGGCAACTCAAGCTTTTGAACAACATAAAGAGGTGATGTGAAAAGCTCTTGTCTTGACCACACCAAACTTCACAAAAACATTTATTGTGGAATGTGATGCCTCGGGAAATGGAATTGGTGTTGTTATAATGCAATATGGAAGGCCCCTTGCTTTTGAATTTCGACCACTCAAGGGAAAGGACTTAAACAAACCCATTTATGAGAAGGAAATGATGGAAATACTACATGCATTAAAGAAATAGCACCCTTACCTAATAGGTAGGCACTTCAAGGTCAAAACAGATCACGATAGTCTTAAATACTTCTTGGAACAAAGACTATATTCATTAGAACAACAAAAATGGGTGACCAAGATGTTGGGTTATGATTTTGAAATCATCTATAAAAAGGGAAGAAAAATGTTGTGGTAGATGCAGTCTCAAGAAAGGATGAAGATGTTGAGGCCTTTCTATGTGCTATCTCAATCATCCAACCCAATTGGATAATAGAAGCGAGGGATAAATGGAAGAATGACGAAACATGTGGACTCTCATTCAAAGGTTGCAACATGATTCTAGTGCATTAGATACATTTTCATGGAAAAATGATTCACTATGGTAAAAAGATCACTTATATTTATGTGAGAAGTCCCAACTCAAACAAAAGGTACTATTGGAATTGCACACCTCTCTGGTAGGAGGGAACTCGGTATTTTTGAAAACCTACCACAGGGTCAAGAAGCAATTTTTTTGGGATGGAATTAAAATTGATGTTCAAAGGTTTGTGGTAGAATTTTTGGTTTTCCAACAAAATAAGGTGGAAACAATTAAGACCCCAGGTCTTTTACAACCATTAGCCATCCCAAGTTAGCACTGGGAGGAGGTTTCCATTTATTTCATCACAGGGTTACCAAAGTCTAAAGGAAAGAATTTCATCATGGTGATTATTGATAGACTGACCAAGTACGCACACTTTTGTGCACTCTCTCATCCTTTCAAAACCAATATAGTTGCCACCACATTCATGGTGACAATTCACAAGCTACATGGAAGCCCAAATATTATTGTAAGTGACAGAGATCCCATATTCACTGGACATTTTTAGACATAATTGTTTTCTTTTTTGGGTACTCAATTGGCTCATAGCTCATCCTATCATCCTTAATCTAATGGAAAAATCGATATAGTGAACAACTGTCTAGACATCTACCTTGATTTCTTTGTCTCTAATAAACAAATACAATGGTTCAAATGGTTACCATTGGCAGAATGGTGGTATAACACTTCGTTTCGTACTGCAACAAAATTGACACCATTTATGGCACTCTATGGATACCACCCACCTTCCATCACGTCTTCTCTAAAATAAAAATATAAGGTTCAAGCAGTGGAAGATCACATCGAACATCAACAATAAGTTCTCCAACTCTTAAAGGACAACCTAACCATGGCACATAATTGCATGAAACAACAAGCATATCAACATCGTAGTTAAAGAAGTTTTGAAGTAGGGGATTCAGTATTTTTAAGACTACAACCATACAAACAAATGTCCCTCAAGCAAGATAAGAAGGATAAAAATTATCACCAAAGTACTATGGCCCTTATAAGGTGTTGCAAAATATTGGTACTATGACATACAAATTGGATTTTCCTGCATCTTCACGAGTACACCCAGTTTTCCATGTTTCATGCTTAAAGAAGGTTATAGGTGACAAGATCCTAGTTCAAAATTTATTTCCAGAACTTGACAAGGAAGGGAAAATCATATTGGAGCTTGAAGCTATCACTGACACAAGAATTCACCAGCTGAGGAATAGATCTATTTCAAAGTGTCTCAATAAGTGGAGGAAACTACCTGCTGAAAATTCCACTTGGGAAGATGAGACTTTTATACATAAGCATCCGGAATTAATCACGTGTTGTGGAAAACACTTGTCTAAAGTGGAGGGACATGTTAAGCCCTAAATATTGGCACATTACCCCTTAATTGGGGCATATTACATTAATAATGTTATTTTATTTAGGTCGGCTTGGGTCCATTAGTTTTAATTGTACATCCTAGTCTCCTATATATACCAATGAGACCTTTCCATTTGGAACCATCTTGTATTTGTAAATTTATGTAGTGTATAAGGAGGTTTCCCCCTCGAAGAGGATTATTATCTGAAATTCTGTCTTTTTCAAGGCGTTAAGTACTTATTATAAGGTTTTTTTATGCTATTTTGATATTTGGTTCTTAACAGATGCTCCATCCATTATGTATTCAACTCTTAGACTTGTTGTTTCCATCCCTTAGATATGATAATATTCCCTATAAATAACTTGCTATTGAAATTTCCCTTGTATTGTCCCGTACGATCCTCTACATGCCTATTACTACTGCAACCCACATATGTAGGTGACCTATGCTCCTGAAACATGCATATGTATGTGCCCTATGCTCTTGCAACCCACATACATATCTGAATGACTACAAAAATAAGGTTTACTTCTATATGAATGTTTCCTTAAAATCCAACTTGTTGTCCCTTGGTAATGGATTAAGGAAGAAATCGAAGATTAAGGAAGAATAAAGACGAAGTACGAAGTGCGTGGAAGGCACATAAACAGAGGAAGGGTCGAAGTGGTTAAAGAAGAAAAAAGAAGGAATGATAAAGCATCAAAGAATATGGATCGTGAACAAATCAGCAAGCAGAAGAAGACACCAATGGATGTTTTGGAGCACCTCGCAGAAAATAAGGAAGGACAGGTTGGAGAAGCCCTGAAAATGTAGGCCATGTGGACCTAGGGTTTTGGATCTATGGTTTTGACACCTAGGCTTAGGTCTAAGGATGTTTGAGAGTCATGTAATGTATAAATAAAGGTCTAGAAGAGTTGAGAGGGTTGTTATTTTGGTTATGGTTATTGTTGACTATTTCTATCATTTTTATTGGTGAGAGCAATATTGAGTCTATATTCTGGATCTTCAGTTGGGTGTGAAGATCAACCCTGCAGATGGGTGCACAGGAAGGGGACATAAAGAGAGAAAGAGAGAGAGAGATCTGCAGCTAAGTTCACAGATATAACTGTATGTTTTCATCTAATATATCAAGAAATGCAATTCTAGGGACGTAGCCCTAGGGAGAGGCTGAACCACGTAAATCTTGTTGTTCTTTGTGGTTGATGTTGTGTTATTTTCTATCTGTTATACTGTTATTGCATGCTTGTTTTCCTTATTAAGGATAGAAGGTATAATCTAACTTCATGAAGCTAAGTGTAAGACTGTTAAGGGATCTTTGGGTTATAGTGTGCTGCTGTTTTGGATTCACCTTGCATTTCCTCTAGTTGTAGACACCTGTGTCTTGCAACCTCCCTATTTCTACTTCAGGTGAGACTTCATCTACTTCACAATTATTGCCGAAAGGGCCAGTAGTTAGGGATTGTTGGTGCATTGTTAGATTTGAATGTTGGGTCTGCCCCTGTGCCAAAAAATGGTTTTGTTGCTGGGAAAAGGATCTTTTTGAGGGAATGCCAAGGTGGTTTCCATCAAAGAAAGAAATTTAGAACTAGATAGAAGAACAAGAAAGGGACTTTTTTGTAGCTCAAAACAAGAACCCTAGCATTAGCATAGAAGACTAGTTGGGGAGGTACATCTTTACGGATGTGCACAAAATTTTCTTTACAAGAGTTCATAAGGAGATATATGAGTGGTTATCTTGACTAGAAGACACGAAGTTTGAAATCAGATCTAGATCACCTGTGGTTTGGACAACGACGTTGATCAAGAAGGTCAAGAGAGTTGATAACGTTGTGTCTAGAGCAGTAGATCTCTGGTTTGATAGCACTATTAGAGGGTACATTACTGATTTTTCTATTGACAAAGTGGAATCATATAGTCAAGTAGAGAGGTATTTATTTAAGGGACCTAGAGGAAAGTTTCTACACTTCCTGAAGTTAAAGATTAAGATACTATTGCACGTGAAGAATATTCTGAAGATACAATAATTAGTGGATTTTAAATCTAATGTTCAAGAATTTAGATAGTGACAGTGACACAGAGGTTGGACACACACGTAGTGGGAGATCATTCAGAGAGGTTCCTCTTGTGAACCTGTTTAAGAAGAATTACGGAGATGAGGGATTCTACAGTGGAGAAGAAGAAAAGCTAACAGACGAAGAGTATTCAGAGTCGGCAAGGGTAAAGGAAGTATATACTGAAGAACTTCATCTAGGAGAACCATAAACTTCAAGTACTGCGCCTACTGTCTAGTAAGTATTATTACTCCTCTTGTTGTTTTAGCAGCATTAAGTAGCCAGAGTAATGATAGTAATCAGAGCACTAAGAGTACTGTTACAATCAGTTTAGTACATACTCAGTCAAGAAACCAAGGAATGTCCATGGCAGATGAAATGAGGTGACCTATTTTTAGAGGAGATGGATCTGAAGATCCTGACCAACACTAGTTATTATGCAAAGATGTCTGGAGCATTAATCAAGTCACTGACGAAGTTGTTAAGATAGCTTAGTTTAGTACTACCTTTAGGGATCGCGCATTGAGCTGGTATATGAAGTTTGCTTCAGGACCTAGATAGTCTAAACCATTGAATGACATTAAGACTGCATTGAGTGTCCAATTCAAGAAGCCTAAGTCAGAGTCACAGTGCATTACAAAGTTGAAGGAAATCAAGCAGAAGGTAACTGAACCTGTTTGGGAGTTTGATCAGAGGTTTAAGACTCTGACAGGTCGTTTAAGTTTTCATATCCGATACGAACATAATAAAGAATGATTCATCGCTACCCTCCTGCCACATATCAGAGTTCCTTTGATGCAACAGAAAGTTGCTTTGCAGAATGAAGCTCTGGAGATTTCCATGAAACTAGAAGCAGCCCCTGTAGGAGAATCCGGCCCAGGTATGAGCCATATTTTAAACCAATTAACTAGTTTATCTTTATAGGTTGAAGATATGAAAAAGGACAAAGGAAAGGAGAAAGAGAAGATATTTGGTGTATCAGATGTAAAGTAGAGGGCCATGACAAAGAGCATTGTCCTTTATTTAATGAATACTTGGCCTCTGGAGCACCTAACCCCTTGAAGCAGGTTACTCTACCATGGTGTGAGGTATGTAGAAATAGACATCGCCCTGGTGAATGTTATTACATGCAAAAATCTGTACAGACACCTACCAATATTTATTACACATTTTGTAAATTTGTGGGGCATGACAAAAAGGATTGTAGGGCTTATGATCTCATGCATGAAATATCAAGGGATACATATAGAATTCAAGGAGAAATGTAGTCAGAAGGAAAAACTATGCAGTTCAATTCCCCAGGAAGAGGAAATTTCAACCCTTGTGGTGGATTCAGAGGAAGAGGATGAGGAGGAGGAATGGGTCGAGGTCAAGGTCAGATGATTTTCTATAACTACACCCAATCAGGACATTTGGTAAGGGTTTGTCAGAACCCTTGTACTACTTGTAGCTACTATAATTCATTTGATCATGTCATTGAAGATTGGGGCTAGAAAAACTCCAGGAAAGATGAGGTGGAAACCAACAAATACAACTAATATCAACTGAACCTCGCGGTGAGGATCCTAGAGGGGTGAAATCATGAAGGTGGGTTACACTTTTGCTTGTTTTATGACAAAAAAAATTGTATTTTCACAAGTTATTCAACTTCCGACATATAAAAGTATTTTTTTTATTTAGAATTTCACTTTACAGTAAAAACAAAACTTCTTAAGAATTGTGTTAGCTTTCTAATGACTATTTTTCAATTTTTTTTTATCACGATTTGATATGTCAATTTGACAATTGTTTAACAGTATGTTTCTTAAACACGAAATAAATGATAATGAGTTACTTATTTCTACAACAATGTTTTTTTTATTAAACTTATGTTTTGAAGAAACAAAATATACTGCATCAATCTACAGAGACTCTATTTTATTATGACTATCATTTTGAATTTAACCGATGAATATTATAATTTCTAGAATTTTTTGAAGTTGACCAAGCGGAAAACGTTGCAGAATTTAAACACATGTTTTTCTACACCTCGTATCTATCTTAATTTTTACGTAAAACTAAAATCTAAATATACCCTTTTGAAAAGAACAGTTTAAGGAAGATGCATATATTTTTTTCAAATTTTTTCACTGT
>ML778160.1:129345-153340 GCA_009831015.1 Picea engelmannii
CAATAGAAAGATATATGAGGGTATGTGAAATCCACCAAGTTGACTTTATGTTTTACAACTATTACAAACTACCATATGTCTAGGAAAACTAACTTATGTTTGACTCAAACATGACCATTTAAAAGTGAGTTGGAAAAAATGAGCTATCATTAAAAATATTATGAAGTGAATAACATGATGGGGGTTTGCAATTTGTTGTTGTTAAAGCCCAATTTCAATTTTTGAATGTTTTCTATGAAATGTATGGAAATCTAGTCCATGAAACAAATTTGGAAACTTGTGATATTAGTATCTTAACCATTTGAAAATGGAAGGAGAAAAATTCCATATTTCCAAAAATATATTAAGATAATCTATATCACAAAATCTATATCATGAAAAATATATGTACAGTTTCGCAAATGAAAATACAGTTTCGCAAAAGAATACAGTTTCGCAAACGAATATATATATGTACAGTTTCACAAATGAAAATATATGAACAGTTTCGCAAATGAAAAATATATGTACAGTTTCGCAAATGAAAATACAGTTTCGCAAACGCATACAGTTTTGCAAACGAATATTTATATGTACAGTTTCGCAAATGAAAATATATGTACAGTTTCGCAAATGAAAAATATATGTACAGTTTCGCAAATGAAAATACAGTTTCGCAAACGCATACAATTTCACAAACGAATATATATATATGTACAGTTTCGCAAATGAAAATATATGTATAGTTTCGCAAATGAAAAATATGTGTACAGTTTCGCAAATGAAAATACAGTTTCGCAAACAAATACAGTTCCGCAAACGAATATATATATGCACAGTTTTGCAAATGAAAATATATGTACAGTTTCGCAAATGAAAAATATATGTACAGTTTCGCAAATGAAAATACAGTTTCGAAAACGAGTACAGTTTCGCAAATGAAAATACAGTTTCGGAAACGAATTTAGTTTCGCAAATGAAAAAATACTGTACATATATTTTTCAGTTTCGCAAATGAAAAATATATGTACAGTTTCACAAATGAAAATACGGTTTCGCAAATGAATTCAGTGTCGCAAACGAATATATATAGGTACAGTTTTGCAAATGAAAAATACAGTTTTGCAAACCAACCGCAAACAATATATATAGGTACAGTTTCGCAAACCAACCGCAAAAAATACAGTTTCGCAACCAACCACAAACGAATATATATAGGAAAAGTTTCGCAAATAAAAATACAGTTTCGCAAACTAATTCAGTTTCGCAAATGAAAAAATACTGTACATATATTTTTTAGTTTTGCAAATGAAAAATATATGTACAGTTTCGCAAATGAAAATACAGTTTCGTAAATGGATTCAGTTTCGCAAACGAATATATATAAGTACAGTTTCGCAAATGAAAAATACAGTTTCGCAAACCAACCGCAAACAATATATATACGTACATTCTCGCAAACCAACCGCGAAAAACACAGTTTCGCAAACCAACCGCGAAAAACACAGTTTCGCAAACCCACAGTTTCCCGAAAAATACAGTTTTGCAAACCAACAGTATCACAAACCAACAGTTTCGCGAAAAACACAGTTTCGCAAACCAACAGTTTCGCAAACCAATAGTTTCGCGAACCAACAGTTTCGCGAAAAACACAGTTTCGCAAACCAACCGCGAAAAACAATATATAAACGTACAGTCTCGCAAACCAACCGCGAAAAACACAGTTTCGCAAACCAACCACAAATGAATATATATAGGTATCTCTCTGGTAAATTAATAGTTCTGGTAAAAAATTAATAGTTTTCAAAAAACACAGTTTCGCAAACCAACCGCAAACCATGAAAAACACAGTTTCGCAAACCAACCGCAAACGAATATTAATTTTTCAACAGTTTCTTAAATGAAAAATACAATTTCGCAAACCAACCGCAAACAATAAATTTCGCGAAATACCTCTGCATCCTCGGCGCCCACTGCTCCCTGTGACCTCGCCGTCCACTGCTCCCACTGCCCTCGGCATCCACTGCTCCCACTGCCCTCGGTGACACACAGCCTCACACTGCTCCCACTGCCCTCGGTGACACACAGCCTCACACTGCTCCCACTGCCCTCGGTGACACACTATCCTCGACAAACAGACTCTCACCCGAAAAAATTTCAAAACTTCTAACAGCGATGTGTGGCACTTATATAAAAATTCTTTCGGCCGAACTATCTTTCGGTCGAAATATTGTTCGGCCGAATAATTTTTCGGCCGAAATATTGTTCGGTTGAAATACTATTGCCGGAAAAAAAATATCCGGTCGATCAACTTTCTACACGCAAATCGAGGGCCCGATTATGGCTCCGTTCGATTTGACGTTTATGTTTTCGGCCGAACAATAGTTCGGCCAAAAATAATATCTTTCGGCCGAAAAATATATTTAGTTCGACCGAAAATTGGTTTTTCGAAATTTTGGAGACCCGATTGTCACGAAAGTGTAACCCACCTTCGTGATTTCACCCAGAGTCGTTGTTATTACTAGAGGAGGCGTTGTCACAGGAGAATACAGGGTGACTCCAGGAAAGACTACATATAGATCAAGGATCAGAAAAGTTGTAGAGAAGACACAATTGTTTGATCCAAGAAAAGAAAAGCATACCTTTGAAGAAGGAAGAAGAGAATTTGTAGGAGAAAAACCAAAAGTAAAAGGAATGTGGAATGCCTCTAGCATTTAATCAGTCTGCCTTAGCTAGACAAGGAAAAGAGGTAAGCAAGCTTATGGACTTATTGTATACTTGCATCAATTTGATTAAAGATGAAAAATTTGTGCAGGAACTCCAACACTTAATATGACAGTATGAAATTGGGAGAATAGATCCTCTGTTGAGTAGAGTTGTGAATCAAGTATCTAGGAAAAGAAGGACAAACAAGGAATTACACCTTAGTCCTCAAATTTGAGAATACGACATAGACTATGTAGTCCTCGACTTGGGATCAGAAATAAATGTTAAGATGAATCAGACTTGGGCATTGATGGGAAAGCTTAAGTTGATTTACTCCCCTATTAGGCTCAGTATGGCTAATCAACAAGCAGTGAGCCCCTTTGGAAGACTAGAGCATGTCCCTGTGGACATTGACAGAGTGAGGAAATTTGCAGATTTCGAAGTGATTGAGATTGTTGATGATAGATGCCCCTACTCAACATTGTCAGGAATTGATTGGGCTTTCAACAATTCAACTGTTGTTGACCTAAAAAAGAGAAGAATGACATTTGAAGGTGATGCCCTTAAAGTCATTGCACCTCTTGATCTTCATGAAGGTCGCAGATACATAGAACCAATGAGAGAAGAAGATCGCCCCTACGAGCTAGAAAACATCTATAAACTAACAGCAGGACAACAGGATTACATTAATCCTACAATAGATGGAAATCTAAGTTGGCGAAGTGAAAGTGCATGCTCATCAGATTCAAAAGAAGCATTGGAAAATTGGCAAAACATAATGTATGAAGTCTCTACGCGGAGGTGTGCCAGATTGACTAGAGTAGTTCATTGGATTGGCACAGAAGTAAGTAACCTTCCTACATTTGATGGCTTGAATCATTTAGAGACATTTCTAGTTGAATTTGAAGGAATTGTACCAATACAACAAAGGTTGTTAGCACTAGATGAAGCCTTGAAAGAAACACAAGCTAGATGGTGGGGAACACATAAGAAGAACATCGCAGAGTGGGTTCAATGTCACACCTTGATGACAGTGTAATTTTCAGAACAAGCTGAAGGTTGTGACGTTCGATACATAGGTCAGAATTGTCCCAAGGACCATGTGCGAAGTTGTGAGGTAGCCTGGAGAAACATTCCTAAAGAACAATGGGTACATAAGTTCATTAACACTTTGGATACTACTCCTATCAACTAGTATCTTCAAGCAAAACTATGCCTCATCACTACAAATTGTTATGGAATGACCCAGAACTTTATAACTATGTTCCTATTTGAAATTTAGTACCCCACAGTAGATCAGGATTTACAAATTGTAAGACAAAAGGTCTTTGAAGAGGCACATAACCTCCCTTTTTCCTAAGAAGAAGATGAATGGACTGCACCTCTTCAGAATTTATAGGGTTGTTATAATATTAATGTTGATGAGGATGATGACCCTAGGGATGTAAACATTGCAAAAATTGAAGTCCGGAGAGACATGGAAGGGCCAGGGATCGAATTACCTTTTATTGGACATCCTATTAAAATTAAGAAGGTTAATATTGGAACAAAGAAAACCCCTAAGTTGGAAAATGTTGGAGACTATTGGGATGATGCTACTATTGATAATATTAAAGAACTACTGCATGAGTATCAGGACTTGTTTCCAACAAAGTTCAAAGACATGAAGGGAATAAAAGGACCCATGGGAGAAATGAATATTCCTTTGAAACCAAATGCAAGGAGACCTTACCGACTGAATCCCAAGTACAAGCAGAAAGCTAAGATTGAATTAGATAGAATGCTGGAAGCAGGAAACATAGAACCAATTGAATATTCTGAATGGATCATCCCTATGGTGGTCCAAGATAAGAAGTCAGGAGAAATCAGAATATGTGTAGATCTAAGGAAACTAAATGATGCATGTTTACATGATCCATTTCCTACACCTTTTATTGATGAGGTCCTAGATAATGTAGGAGGACAATAAGTCTATTCATTTACAGATGGATTTTTAGGTTATCACCAGATCAAAATTGCTAAGGAGGATAGGCATAAGACCCCATTTGCAACAGAATGGGGTTCTTATCAGTACACTGTGATGCCTTTTGGGTTAAAGAATGCACCAACCATCTTTTCCAGGGTGGTGGTCAAAGAATTTAGGGAGTTTTTACACAATTTTTTAGAGGCATACTTTGATGATTGGTCTGTATTTAGCCTACTGAAAAATCATATTGAATGTTTGAGATTGATGTTAGATAAGTGCAGGAAATGCCAAATTGCCGTGAATCTAAAGAAGTGTATTTTCTTTTCACCCTTTGGAGTGTTGCTAGGCCACATTGTGTGTAAGCAGGGGTTGTTGGTAGATCCATCCAAAATTGCTATCATTGTTGATCTACCTCCCCCTACTTTAGTTAGACAGTTGCACACTGCACTAGAACACACTGGATATTATAAAAAGTTCATTAAGGGATACACACAGATAAAAACACCTATGGAGAAGCTATTAAAGAAATATAATAAGTTTCAATGGACAGAGCAATTCTAACAGAGCTTCAACACACTAAAGAAGAAAATGGTCACTGCGCCTATTTTGATTTTCCCAGATTGGAGTAAGGAATTCAATGTTCATGTCAATGCTTCATCCATTTCATTAGGAGTAGTTTTATCACAACCAGGTGTAGAAGATATTGACCACCATATAGCCTTTGTGAGCAGGAAGATTTCTACATCTGAAATAAATTATACTACCACTGAAAGAGAAGGCTTAGCTATGGTATACACACTGCATAAGTTTAGACACTATTTGTTGGGAGGACATTTTAAGATGTTCACTGATCATTCTGCATTAAAGTACTTAGTTAACAAGCCAGTGTTGGGGGGGAATAATATGCATATGGCTATTATTATTCCAAGAATATGATTTTGAGATTGTCGTCAAGATAGGGAGAATGAATAAGGGACCTGACCACTTATCCAGGTTAGAACATGGAGAGGAACCTACTATTTTGGATGATACACTACCAGATGCACAGTTGTTGGCCATCAGAAAAGTCGATGATCACTTCATCAAGATAGTCCAGTTCTTGTCCATAGGAATTACACCTCGGGAATACACATTTATTCAAAAGAAATAGTTGGTAGTCTGCGCTACAGATTTTCAACTTATAGCTGGACAACTGTATAATATGGGACCAGATCAGATCTTGGGGAGATGTGTTATGAAGGAAGAAAGACCATGTATTTTAGCAGAAGCACATGAAGGCATCACAGGAGGACATTATGCAGGGAAAGCAATAGTGCAGAAGATTCTCAAAGCTGGCCTTTGGTGGCCCACTTTACATAAGGATGCTAAGGTATACTAGAGAGCTTGCGATGTATGCCAAAGGATAGGGAAGCCTTCTAGAAGGGATGAAATTCCTTTAGCACCTCATCTAACCTTACAGGCCTTTGAGAAATGGGATATTGACTTTGTGGAACCTATCAACCCTCCATGAAGGTGCACATGAGCTCGATACATCATCACTACTAAAGAGTATTTGACCAAATGGGTAGAAACAAGAGCAGTTAAGGACTATAGTGAAACTACAAAGATTATTGGGATTTAAGAATTCTAGCAGTGTTATGGGCTTATCGAACTACTTGCAAAAAGTTAACAATGCAAAATCCCTTTAAGTTAGTTTATGGCCTGTAAGCAATGGTACCTATGGAATATTTGGTACCTATTTTATGAATTGCATTATTTACATATATGGATGATACTGGCATTGTTCAAGAAAGGCTCATGTAGTTGATAGAATTAGAGGAAGACATGTTTATTGTAGGATTTCATCAACAGGTACAAAAACAATGAGAAAAATCTTACCATGACAAACATATCAAGAGGAAAAAATTTAAACAAGGGGATTTGGTACTGTTATATGACAACAAGTTCATGAAGCATCCAGGGAATTTTAGGATAAATTGGCTTGGGCCATTCGAAGTTTCTTATGTTATAGAAGGTGGAGATGCGTAGTTGAAGACTCTTAATGGAGAATGGAAGGATGGTTTAGTGAATGGAAGTCGGTTGAAGCTGTATTGTGAGAACTAGCTACCTCACAACTCTTAGTAAAATCACAGGAAGAAGGGTATAGGTACCAGGTGCAGTTGAAATTGGGTACCAGACACAGAAAAGACATTCTTCACACAATAGGGAGGGACAAAGCAGAAGACACTAGCTGCTCTGCATAGTCTGTAGTCGAAGTAATATGGGAAGCTCAATTTGTAGTGACTTGGGATGAGTCACATGTGAGTGTTGGGGGATTGTTGGCCCTTGGTAATGGATTAAGGAAGAAAGTGAATATTAAGGAAGAATAAAGACGAAGTACGAAGTGCACAGAAGGCACATAAACTAAGGAAGGGTCGAAGTGGTTAAAGAAGAAGAAAATAAAGAATGAAGTAAAGGAAAAGAAATTCGTTGAAAGAGAAGATCAAGGAAGATAAAGAATCAAAGAATATGGATTGTGGATAATTCAAAAAGCCAAATAAGACACCAACAGATGCTTTGGAGCACCTCATGAAAAATAAGGAAGGACAGGTTGGTGAAGCCCTGAAAATGCAGGTCATGTGGACCTAGGGTTTTGGATCTAGGGTTTTGACACCTAGGATTTGGTCTAAGGATGTCTGAGAGTCATGTAATGTATAAATAAAGGTCTAGAAGAGTCAAGAGGGTTGGTATTTTGGTTATGGTTATTGTTGATTATTGTTGTTGTTGTTATTGGTGAGAGAAATATTGAGTTTGTATTATGGATCTTCAGCTAGGTGTGAAGATCAACCCTGCAGTTGGGTGTGCGGGGAGGGGAGATAAAGAGAGAAAGAGAGAGATATATGTAGCTAAGTGTGCAAATAGAACTATATCTTTTCATCTAATATATCAAGAAACACAGTTTTGTGGACGTAGACCTAGGGAGAGGGTGGACCACATAAATCTTGTTGTTCTTTATGGTTCATGCTATGTTATTTTTTATCTGTTATACTGTTATTGCATGGTTATTTTCCTTATTAAGGATAGAAGGTATAAGCTAACTTCAAGAAGCTATGTGTAAGACTTCTAAGGTATCTCTGGGTTATAGTGCATTGTTGTTCTGGATTCACCTTGCATTTCCTCTGGTTGTAGACACCTGTGTCCTGCAACACCCCTATTGCTACTTCAGGTGAGATTTCATCTGCTTCACAGGTGTTTCTGAAAGGGCCAGTAGTTAGGGCTTGTTGGTGCATTGTTAGAGTTGAACCCTAGGTCTGCCGCTGTGCCAACACAACCCTTGATTTTTTACTGTTGGTTATAGATGTGATAAGATATCCTTGCATATCTGACATATCTACTGCTAATTGTTGTGGATCTAATGTCTGGCTTCCTCTTAGAGTGAGAGCTCTGATACCATGTTAACTTTCTAATCCTGACATCGAGGTAAATTGTTTACTAGGGATTTTCTTTTTGTAAATCAGATTAGTAACTCACAAAATAAAATACACTTGTTGAAATAATTAACCCCAAAAATTAGTGAAAGCAAAGAAACCAATTTCAAATACATGAAGGTTTATTCCCTTCAAATTAGCTTTCCATTAGAATAATATCAAAGGTTACAAGGGCTCCCAAACCTAGGAAAATGGCCCACTAAGAAATACATAAAATTATAGACAACACCTACAACCCTAGAAACTCCTCCTTGGTTATATGGCCTCATACTTTCAATTTTCATACATGTACATGTTTGTCCTCATTGTATCTCTCATACATATGCACTTTCCTCTACTGAAATTCACATACACACATGCCTATCCTCATTGTGAAGTGTGCACAACTCTATATTGTTGTTGTGGCTCTGAAATTTTCTGGATCTCCTTACGGATGCCCTATTCTCTCTTCTCCCCAACCCATACTGATATCCATATGAAAGTCCTCCACCTATTTGAGATCTTCTTGAATCACAGTCCTTCATGATACAAGCCTTGAGCCAAAGTACTTCTCTCTCTCTCTCTCTCTCTCTCTNATAGTTTACATGTGGTTCATGAAACTAAATACTGACACTCACTATGTCCACAGAAAACCCCCCTGAAATCTATGAGAGAACATGGGGAGGTTGAGAATTTTCGGAATATTAGGGGTTCAACAACAAGATCATCTTACTCAACAAGAAGAGTATCTTATAGACCGGTTTAAGGGCATCAAATGTCACTTACAAGTAATTGAACCTGGGTGGGGAGGGTAACAACCATTCCTCCCAGCCATCCAAGCTACATCCAATTGACACACACACACACACACACACACACACACATATATATGAAAATGTGTCTCCTCCCTTGCCCTTGCCATGCTTTTATAATCTTGAGTTATGAACTAACCCTAATCTCCAAAGTGATTGACAATTGAGATTAAACTTTACCTCACTTGATATCAATGACTAAGATTTAATTCACTAATGCTAATAACTTTAGCATTTCATTAAATAAAACTCAACTAATTAATAAAAGCACTTTACTTTAATAATTCCTTTAATTAAAGTAAATTACTAAGGTCGAAGGATTTGGACGACTTCCACAGGTCTATATACTTAGACCTATGTGGAAGTATCTATCTAATGCTACAAATATCAACACTTACATGTGTGAACATTGGCCATAGTCAGGGAATATTTAATGTCTCCCTATCACCCCATCTGGGGATCAATAAAAATTAAAGGACACAAAGGTGGGATTTGGTTCACTTATGTGTGCACAAGTCACAATACCATTTAATATAATATATCCAAGTGCAACCACATGTTCGACCACTATCTCAAGGTTTCCCCATGGCTTCAGGTTAGGCCCTCATGGGAATTGAACCTTTTCCAATAATGAAAAACTCCTTGCTTTCCACCATTAGATCCAACCCCTTTGGAATATAAAAAATTGAAGGACAAGGGGGTGGGATTTCATCCACTTATGTTTGCATGGGTCACGATAACATTTAATATAATATCCCTAGGTGAAACCACATGTTCAACCACTACCTCAAGGTGTCCCCATGGATCCAAGATAGGCCCTCATGGGAATTGAGCCTCGCCCAATGATGAAAAAATCCTCTCTTTCCACCATTGGATCCAACCCCTTTGTGATTTAAATTAAAGGANGTTTAATATAATATCTCTAGGTGCAACCACACATTTCACCACTACCTCAAGGTTCCCCTATGGTTCTAGGATATATCCTCATGGGAATTGAACCTTTCCCAATAGTGAAAAACTCTTCGCTTTACACAATTGGATCCAACCTCTTTGGGATCCGTGAGTAAGTTGTTGATTGAGGCTCTTGCAAGGTAATTGTTAGTTAGGGTTAGGAAGGTACCAATATTCTCATTCTTTTCAGGAAACGAAATACACTTCCACACTAATCCTAGTAGAAGAGAATAATAATTTAATCAAGAAAGAAAATGACACAAGAAATCACACAGTACACCGATATTTTACCCTAGAAACCCTTAATCGAGAAAACCAACATTCCTTTGAGCATTCTTTTCTCTTGTTGTCTTATTCAATCAGAATAAAGGGTTACATGTCTAACCTTGTTACACATCTAAGACACAATTGACATCATACTCTCTTGCACAGGAAAGAACAACCCTGTAGGCAATTTGGCTTACATATGCATGACCAACAACCTACACTTACACATGCATTAACTTGAAAAAGTGCATTACAACATTACCTTACAACAACAACCTTTACAACCTTACAACATGCCTCTTTATAGGATTTATAATAGGAAAAACCCTAAATATTGGCACCCAAAAATGGTTACAGATCCATGCATATCATTAGCTACAAATCATGCAAATCCTGGGATTTTGTTACAGTCAACTCCAAGTCACGGTTACCAGTCGGCCTTCATTTGGTCTTTAGTCAGTTTTCTCATGCCCACACTTTGACCTCTTTTCGTTTGACTTTTCATCGATATCTTTGACTTTGAATTTACCCGGTCGACTCCCTCGACCTTCGACTTGTTGTCGATCTACCTCAACTTTGACCTATTGTCGATCCACCTTGATTTTGACTTGCTGTCGATCCACCTTGACTTTGACCGTTAGTCGATTCACCTTGGCTAGACTTTCACCACAAAGAATATAACAAACCAACATTCTCCCACTTGTTGTCTTCTTTGATGAAAAAGGAGATTCCTGAACTTTTGTTCACATAGCTAGGGAAACAATGCCCATTGCCTCTCTGCACCTAGAGAACTTCACAACAATACTCATAGACTTGGTCAATGAGTTTGCTATGTTTTCCAACGTGTCTACTTTCTCCACTAGCACCTTGTTACTTTCCACCATGTCTCTTATGAAATGATATTGTACATCAATGTGCTTAGTCTTTGATAGATAAGAAGGGTTATTTTCCAGAGATATTGAGATTTGATTGTCGTAGCTTACCTTCATAGCTCTCTGCTCAAACCCAATTTCTGAACAAAACCTTTGAAGCCATGCTGCTTCTTTTCTTCCATGAGTGGTCATTGTGTATTCAACTTTTGTCATCAACAAGGCTACGACTGCTTGTCACTTACTCATCCATCTTTTTTCTCCACCGAACATCTTGAAGACATATCCGATGGTCGACCTCTGTCGATCTAGATCTCCAACCTAGTTGACATCAAAACATCCATGTACATCTAATTTACCACTGTCACCTCCAGTTTTTCATTGGTATCATATAGCATAGTCCACCGTGTCACACAAATACCTGAATACTCTCTTGAAAGTTGTCCAATTCTCCTTTCTAGGTGTCAACATGTACCTTCTAAACACTCCCACTACATGGGAAATGTCTGGTTGAGTGCATACCATCACATACATCAGACTACCAACTGCAATTACATAGGGAACATGTGCCATGTCCTCTATATCTTTCCGTGTCTTTGGAAAATGTTCAACAGTAAGCCTTTTTCCCACAGGAATTGGCACCTTTACCAGTTTGCAATCCTGCGTGTTGAATCGTTTTAGAATTGTTTCAATATACTTCATATGATTCAACCAGATCTTTTTAGTGGCTCAATATCTCTTAATCTCCATTCCTAGAATGAAGTTAGCTACATCGAGATCCTTCATGTTGCGCTTGGAGTATAGTTTCTTCTTCACCTCCTTTATTGCATCCATGTTGTTTCCAATCAACAACATATCATCGACATACAAAGCTACATATATGAAATTCCCACCTTCTTCCTTGGAATATATATACAGTGATCAACTTTTCTTCTCACAAATCCAAAACTAAGTATGTATGTGTCAAACTTATGGTACCACATCCTTGGTGATTTCTTTAGACCATGAAGAGATATTTTGTATAATACCCCAAGGTCGAGCCCCTGCTAAATTGTAATTATGTTTATAGGCTGGTGAGCCAAGTGTTTATAAGCTAGTAGGCTTATGTGTTTATTAGGTTGGAGATCCTATATTTTGAAGGCTAGGGAGCCTGATTTTGTACGTGTAAATACTACATCATTAATAAAATTACATCGTGGCATGTAGATCGACCATGAAGAAACAATTATGGGGGACTAAGATCCACTAGGAAGGGAAAGGGAAGGGCTAAGAGGCTAGGAAAGGGGGTTAAGTTTGAAGGCTTGCCTCCAAAGGAATATTATAATATATTATCCTAAGTTATGTTGGGAGGTGAAGGAATCCCAAGTGGAGAGGAAACATGCTCCTGGAGAGCCATGTGTCATAAAGGACGCATGAAAATATATGTGGGGAAATTAATTGTTTGGGGGATGGTCGACCCATTCACTCATGCACGGAGCATGCACGTAGTCAACCATTTTTTGCCATTGTGAACCTTTGTAAATTGCGCACACTAGTATTTTGTTGAGCCCGTACCCTGTCATACGTGAGTTCTATTGCTACCCACATTTTCCCCTGGATTGGTGTGGATTGTTGTCATTACCAGAATCCATACCCGATTTTGCTACTATGGTTATTCATTTGACTTAGGATTTGGACAGAAGAAGCAGGATTTTAGACCTATGGTTTTGAATAGGCGGGTTGTCAAGCCCGTGGATTGAAGAAGAAGATTGTCAGGACTGTGAGAAACTCTCTCCAAGTGAGAGATATTGTTGGGAAGTGATTTCTTCTAGAGGGAATCCAACAACAACTACAGATCTTTGAGAATTCATAATCTGGACTGTTGTTGAAGGTCTGGAAGGGAAGTTGAGCAACCAATGGACTATGGAACAATGAAGGTGTATATTCCTGGGGTGAGACATGCATGTGGGGAATGAGAGTTTGTGAGTTGTGAGCATAGGTAAGATCCTGGGAGGGAATCCATCCTATTGTATTGTGTGACTTCCCTTACTCTCATACTAGCTTAGGAATCCCTTTCCCTGGGTGGAGTTTAGTCCCAGCTTGGGGCTGACCCATTGTTGAGAGTGAATATCAATGTGGTCTAAGGCTAGGAGGTTCGTGGAAGGTCTGCACGCAGTCAATGGATTTATTCATAAAAAGATAAGTATCATTTTTGTGTTAATGACAAATGATGTGTTTTAAATGCATGTCTTTAATTATGAGAATTGCATTTGTTTGTTGCATGTATGATTTACTGTTAATTCCACATGATTCTGTGTTGTAGCAGAATGTCCATGTTGTCTATTAAAATTTTCTTTACATGTGATTAAATATATATTTATATAAAGATGGTATTGTTATTTGGAGTAGCGTGGCTCGACCTGGGTGGCTGGGGACATTACAAATTGGTATCAGAGCCCATGGTTTTAGCATTGAACCTGGATGGGCCACGAATGTGGAATTTTGAGTTAAAATTCCATAGGGAATTGATGTATAGAGTGCTAGAGGGGAACTGAGAGAACTCTTGGGTGGTAATGGAGAGATCATGAGGTATAACAGTTGAGAAATGACAACAATCATGGTTGATAACCATGAGATTGAAATTGAGCCATAGGATCCCCACAGGGGGGAAGGCAGACCATTCCCAACCATCAGATCTGGAGAAGGTGCACGACAATTAACCATCAAGTCCTTCGGACTTTGTTACTTCGACGAGTTTTTAATCTTTTTTTTAGAAAGGAGCCGAATCATGAAGCTTCAAAGTCCCAGAATGAATCTCAACCGTAGATCATTCAGGAGGAGAAGAACCATTGGATTTCTCAGGTAGTTCGGTGGTGTTGACCAAAATTTGGTCACCTATATATTCTTTCTCCTAGAATAATAATAATAAAAATGATATTGGAATATGAATATTTTTTAACTATTATATGTTCATTTCATAGCCCTCGATATAAGCTTCACCATCCATTTCGTGGAATCAAAATTGGAGTCTCTGTGACCAAGATACGCATACTTCTGTCCATAAGTCCAATGGAGGTATTACAAGAAGAAATATGAAAAATGTTCTAAGTGACATGCTCTATCCTCTCCTTTCCCTTCACCTCTATTCATTCTCTCATTTTATACTTAGTCATTTTTCCCATTGTCTCACTACTTTCGTATTCCCCTTACCATTTTACACACTTAACCATTTTTCCTTTCCACGTTCACATCCATTTCCATTTTCCTTCCCATTTCCTTTTATTTTCCTTTCCATTTTCTTTATCTCTTTTTCCCATTTCTTTCCTTTTCCCTTTTTATTTTCCCCAAATTTCAAGTAATTCCTTTTATTTCCCATATATTTCTTTTCATTTTTCATATTTTCCACATTTCTTTCCATATTTCACATGATCCATTTTATACTTTCCAAACTTAGTCTTATTTACTATGGCTTACGACGGGTCTGCGGATTGGTGATATTTCTTAAGAGTATGTTTTATCTCCTCTACCCTCACAATGCACTTTGACTTCCACCACCTTCATAATGCACCAACTCTTTTTACTACTCTTTACTATGTAACTTCTCCAACACTTAGCCAAATATATGACCGGGTTCGGTTGGTGAGGGTTGGTGATGTTTATTTCATGTTATATGAGTCTGTCTTAGCGATTCTCAAGCCTTAGAATATTTTACAACTTCTTTTTACTACTATCTACCTCTCCTCTCCACTTCACCTACACTTAGAATTTTTCACACTCATTACTTACTATGTGTGACTTCCTCACCTACATTCACCTAAACCCGTGAACCCGCCATATTATTTTAATAATATTTTTCCTATCCTAAGTTATATGAGGAACATCTCCAAGTGACACATGGCACTTTATTAACCAATGAGATACATCCACATGGTAATTAATGGATGGTGCCACATGACAACTAATTAATGAAGACATGTGGCAACATACAAAGAGTGACACATGGAGTGATTTTATTGGATGACATATGGAAAATTCTTATGGGCGGATTGTTAGACTACCGAGTGATGAAATGTGGCAAAATTTGGCTGGGTGACTCATCATTGCTGACTGCGTATATTGGTGGTCGAATGAGCATACAAAATTATTATTATATTCAACAATTTTCCAAGGGTCGAAATCCTCCAAGCTCCATAGTTCCTTCGCTGCTTGTGTTTCTTGCTAAGTATATAAAACACTTAGTTTTATATATATTAAAGAATATAATATCCCAATGCATGTGGGATAGACTTTCAAACCAAAAAAGTTGAATTTTATGAAGGGAAGCACAAAATTCATCCGAGGGACCACATTTTCCCATCAATCTTGATCGACGGTGGTTGAGCATTGATCTTGTAGAGGCCATAACTTGAGCTCTGGGTGTGAGAATTGCACAAAATTTATACCGTTGGAAAGTTATTTCTGCATATAATATGGTGGTATAGGTTTAAAGTGCTTAAAATTGATACATTTTTCTCATAAATTAAAATATCATTCAGCTTCATTTTAATGGGCCTACGTTACAACCCAACTTCATGAGCTCATATCTTCAGATCTGAGCGACGGATTTGGGAAAATTTTACATCATTGGAAAGATGAGAAGATGAAGAGCACATAAGAAGTGGTTTAAATGGATAAAAATTTGGTTGTCACTTCCATAAAATTAAATTACAGTTGCCCTCTTTTAGTGGATAATTAATTAAATTTAAAAAAGTAAAAGTTTAATTAAAAACTTTTATTAGAAGGGGAGAGGGACCCGATTTCAACGTACTTGTATTAATGATGTGAATTCATTCATGAGGAATTAATGAGGCATTAATTAAAGGAATTTTTTTAAGAAGAAACTTGTACAGTAATTTCAAGAGAGGAAGAAAATGCTAACTCCTCAGGTAGTTAGAAAATCTCTTCTTAAAAAGAGAAAAGAGGCTTCATCAAGAGGTTGAAGAATCAATATTTTAAAAGGGGCAAGGAAGAATATCAGAGGAAGAAGAAGGTACATCCATGGATACAAAATCAAGCTTCTGATCAAAATAAATAAATCTCCATCTTATCCATTTATATATATATATATATATTCTTCTACACCACTTCTCATAGTTTTATGCTCGAATCTCAAAGTCGGGCACAAGGCTGAGTTGTTGAGTGTTATTCTTATATTCTTCTAATATATTTTCTTATATGATCATGGAGTATTTGTATCCAGCTATATGGCTATCAAAGGTTTTTTAATTAATAACATCTTTCATAAATAAAAATCCACAAAGAATTGCTTTGGGGTTGATGTCGACTGTGCTTTGTAACCCTGTTTTCAGAATATAAAGTATTTGAGGTTGACCTATCAGATTATCTTTTGATCTTGATTGCAGTACTCTGTTAAAATTCTTTGAGATGATCAAATCATTATCTCCTATGAAGAAGATATCGATGTATTTATATATTGTTCAGAATATTTTGTATGATGTTGATCACAATTCAATTATGATGTTGAAGCCCTCCTTCAATCTTTTATTTTGTTGCACATAAAGATTGTACTCAGGTTATTGAAGAACCATTTTATTTCATAATGTCAAGCAATAAATATTCAGGGTTTGTTTCCTAGCACTCTCCTAATCCAAGATATCACAAATATATCTTTTAGTCCAATAGGAGTACCACCTCTCTAAAAACGAAGGGGGACTAATGTCCTCATGAGGTTGTTGTTTTGGTCCTGACGGATTCAAGCGTCAACATGCAGTTCAGAGTTCGTGAAAATTGGTGGAAGTGTGCACATAATGGACTTCCTCCCCTAGTCCTGAAGTCCCAAACTCCAGAGTGAATCTTGACCATTCGTGTATAAGGACACATGTCAACATATCATCCTATTTGGGCATTTTTCGTTCAGGGGATTTGTGGTGCAGTTTGGAGAAGTCTCCCGAAGTCTCGTAGTCCTGAAGTCTGGAACCAATCCATATCATCTATTCCAAGGGACACATGTCCAAGATTAATCAAGGTTCATAGTTTCATCACTTCAAAAGAAATGGTTGTGGTTGCGTGGGAGGAAGAGATCCCCAAAGTCTCGGAGCGTTGAAGTGATGTGATAGGATGATGTCACCAGGGGTGACCTATAAGTGTTAGGAAATTCAAAGTTCGAGAGTTTTGGGGTGTGAAAATATAATATCCTCTAAAGTCACAAAGTTTGGAGTTAATCTGGACCATTGATTAACGGGGACGCATTTCCACATATTAACCTGTTCAATATTTCGATAGTCCAGGGGTTGTGTGGTGTTCGACATTAAAATCTTTGGAAGTCCCGGAGTTCCAAAGTCCCGAAGCCTTGTAGTGACGTGGCCTACTAACATCACCTAGAGTGACATGGACACACTAGATGCTTGCTACGTGTCACTATGTTCCATGTTTTTCAAGGACCGTATGTACCAGTTGGAACGTGACACATATCACCCACCTGATTGGGCCATGTGTCTACTTCTATGTTTTGCCACATAATGCTCCTCTAGAACATGGTTGGTGGCATGAAAATTTGGCAGGAAAGTTAGAAATGGTGCAAGGAAGTTAAACTTGGCGAAGAACTTAGCCATATCAGGCCCACATTAACTTCGATCATGATCTATCAAGATCAACAGCCATGAGGCATTGCTGAGATTGAAGTTGTGTGGGAGATAATTCTGCAGGGCGGTCCTGCAATCCAAACCATGGTTTCCTAGAATGGGTACGTGTTAGTGTGGGGACGATAGCGGAACAATCGAAGGGTTACTCCAAAACCACCGACCCATGTCCCCATAATTTGACAGGTATAAATTTTGATGTGATGTTTCAATATTTATTAGTTCAAGCATGAAAACCGTGGACCCCAGTGGACGCGTGGTGCCAAATTCTGTAGTCCAAAGACTTGACACTGCAGAGGAACTTGGTCAAGTGTTTCTTAAGTGGGATGACTCCTGAAGGTCTGAAGGTCAGAGTCCATCTAGATCGTTGATTGCAGAGGACACATGGAAGTAGATGCGGAGTCCATATATTTGGCACTCTAGAAGATCCCAAGGAATAAGAAGTTAAGGTCAAGGACTCCCAAAGGCCCGAAGGTCAAAGTCCAGATCGACCATTGATCACAGAGGATGCGTGGCACCAAATCCGAAGATCCGAAGGCTTGGTACTCTAGGGAAATTGTGTTGCTAGTTGTTTGAGTTGATAACTCTCGGAGGGTGGAGTTAATATCAACCGTTGATTGGGAGAGGGTATGTGGAAAAGGATGCCACAATATGGAGACTCGACACTCCAAAAATATCGAGAGTATGGAAAGTACGAAACTTCCAAAGCTTGGATTCCCAGAGTTGATTATGATTGTTGGTTAACAAGAAGACGTGGTCCGTTGATGTGTGGTTTGTGAGTTCGTCTGCATGAAACTCTGACATACCTATGGAGAAGTGCTTCAAAAACTCCTGAATCCAGGAGTTCCATAGTAGATCTCAGTCATTGGATGCTAGGAAGTCATGGGCCATTGATTAACCCCACTTTGCATGTTCAGAGTTTTGACACTTCGGAGAATTAGAAGGTTGGGGTTGCAAAAACCTCTGGAGCCCAAAGCTCTAGAGTGCCAAAGTGTTAAATCCTCAAAGGACCACCTGTTTAGTACTTCTCCAGTTTGACGTTCAGGAAAATTACAAGGTAGCGAGGTAGAAACCTCTGATACCTGAAGTCTTGGAGCCTCGAAGTTCCCAAGGCTCTGGATAAGCGCCCTTCTGCTATCACTTTGTCACATCCCATGGTCACATACGAATTGAGAGCTAAAGAAAAAAAGGGGGCTAATGCCCAAAAAATGTTTTAAAGAAAGAAAAGAGTTATTTTGGCTCTGAGGAAGGAGAATAACTGCATGTGGATAACATCATTAAAAGGGAAATTTTCTAGTGTTCATAAATTCCTGCTCAAAACTCAGAATGAAGAAAGGGAGTAGTCATTGGAAAGGTATTGAACAATAGAAGATAACTTTTCACCCAAAAATTGGTTTTGGACAGTCAATTCCTCAGGAAAACAACATAAAGAATTATGATATTTTTATGAATCTGAATTGTTCATGTTTGTATGAAATTGTTGAGACAGTTAGATTGACAAAGTTCTTTTGGTTGCACACTTTTGTAGAGTTATCAACTAACAAGTAGAACATAATCATCCTAGAGTGCAGAGGGATGGATGATAAAGAGGGGGAATACATATAAGAATATGAAATCCAAGGAATGGATGTCCATTTGGGTATTGGGGGGAACAGACTCTAATGGACATGGTGAAGGAAAGGATGATAACATGAATATGGTAGAGACCATTAGAAAATTGCAGAAATATGTACAGAGTCAAAAATCAGATAATGAAAGTCTTATGAAAGCCAAAGAACAACATGAAGACTTCAATTTGAAGTTAATGTAGAGCTTGGACACAATTGAAAAGAAATTGTATAAGGAGAGTGGCTTCAACAAATCAGGAAGACATAAGTTCCCTGATGAGAAAAGTAGAACAAAGAGTGGTAGAAGACCTCACCATCACTCCCAAAGACATTCCAATAGGAGAGAACATAACATCTCAAGTCCATCTCCTGTCAGGAAGCAACATAAGAGGACTGGGGTGGATGAAATGAAAGGAGAAATGAATAAGATCAAACCTCCTACCTTTGATGGAGAGAACAAGAAGAATGAATTTGTTGAGACATGTTTGTTGGGCATGAGAAAATGTTTCCAATTGCATAATTATTCCTCTCATGCTGAAGGAAGAATTGTTATCTACCATCTTGAAGGAAAGGCATCCATGTGGTGGGATTAGCTTGTGCAAGTGCAGCACATCAAAGAGAAGAATGCTACATGGAAGGAATTAAAGAAGCATTTTTAGAAGAAATACTTAACCAAGAGGTATTATGACAAAAAGATGAAAGAGTTATTTGAACTCAAATTGGCAGCATGACCATTGATGGGTATGAAAGGAGATTTTTAGAACTGTTGAATTATGTCTCCTTCATCAAGGATGAGACCGTTAAGATTCAGAGGTATTTGAGTGGGCTTCCATCCTTCATCAGTGACAAGATTCAATATGATGATCCTAATACTTTGGAGGAAACCATAAGGAGAGTGAAGCGCTTGTATGATCATCATAAGGGAAAGACAAATTTCCAAAGATCTTGGGAAGACATGAAGAAGTTTAAGAGGGAACAGAGGAAGAAGGGGAACAAGCCACCATTTTATAGAAACAATCCTCAAGGACAACTTTTGGAGATAAAAAAATGGCTGAGGTAGGTGGGAAAAGGCCAAGGCAGGCACCCATTCAATGTTGGGGTTGTAAAGGAGACCATAGGTATAGAGATTGTCCTCACCAAAGTGAGAAGGTGAGAGCTGTCCATAATGTACAACAAGAAGAAACAATGGATGCAATGGGAAGAAGTGTTCCAAGGATCTATGCAACCCTAGACAACAAGCAAGCAGAGTTTCAATCACACATGATTGTAGTGGAAGATATGATCAATAACCATGCCTTTACTATTTTAATATATTCATGAGCTAGTCATAGCTATATTGATCCTAAGTTAGCGGAGAGATTAAAATTTCCAAGAAGCAAACATGGAAAATATTGGCTGGTACAATTGGCTATAGGATCCAAGAGAAAAGTTGTTGAGTTGGTTAAATCATGTCCAATGGACATGAATGGGCTAAGTACCAAGACAGATTTGAACATCCTTCCATTAGGTTCATATGACTGCCTAATTGGTATGGATTGGTTGGACCAACACCATGTTGTATTGGAATTTCATAACAAGGAATTTACTTTCCTAAATGAGGAAGGGAACCCAAGAACAATCCAAGGAATTCTGAGGGCAATTACTTTCTGAGAGATCTCAACAATGCAGCTGAAGAAATGTTACATGAAGGGTTGTCAAATATCCGCAACCCATATGGAGGAAGCGCCTAAGGATAAGGTGTTGAATATGGAGGATCACGTAGTCCTAGAAGCGTTTAGGGATGTGTTCAAGAAGATACTGAGATTACCTCCAAAGAGAGATATCGATTTCTCTATAAATTTGATGCCTGGCGCAACTCCAATATCAAAGACTCCCTACTGGATGAGCACATTGGAGCTGAAAGAAATATAGATGTAGCTTGAGGAACTATTGAGGAACGGGTATATACTCCCAAGTGTCTCACCTTGGGGCACCCTAGTTGTATTCGCGAAGAAGAAATATGGGACATTGAGACTGTGCATCGATTTCAGACAATTGAACAAAGTGACTATAAAGAACAAGTATCCTTTGCCAAGGATCAATGATCTCTTTGATCAATTAAAGGATGCAAATATATTCTCAAATATTGATCTCAGGTCAGGATACCATCAAGTAAGAATAAAAGATGAATACATAAACAAAATTGTCTTTAGAACAAGGTACAGTCATTACGAATTCACAGTGGTGCCATTCGGATTATCAAATGCGCCAGCTATGTTTATGTGCTTAATGAATGGTGTTTTCTGGGAATATTTAGACAAGTTTGTCATTGTCTTTATGGATGACATCCTTGTATATTCCAAGATAGAAGAAGAGCATGAGCAACACTTTAGGATGGTGTTATAGGTGCTAAGAGAGCATCAGTTGTATGCCAAATTAAGAAAGTGCTCATTTTATCAAAATCAAAATCACTATTTGGGGCATATAATATCCGAAGAAGGAATAATAGTAGACCCTGAAAAGATTGAAGCCATTAAAGGGTGGACAACACCTAAGAATATCACAGAAGTCATATCCTTCATGGGTCTAGCTGGCTACTACAGGAGACTCATTGTAGGGCTTTCGAGGATTGCTCACCCAATCACTTCCTTACAAAGGAAAAGGGTGAAATTTCAATGGACAACAGAATGTGAAAAGGGCTTCCAGCAATTGAAGCAGTTGTTAACCAGTGCTCCAATTCTAAGAATTGCAGATCCGAATGAAGATTTTGTGGTTTGCACCGATGCATGTAAAGAAGGACTTGGTGGAGTCCTCAGTCATAATGGGTTTGTAATTTGTTTTGAATCAAGAAAATTAAAAGAGCACGAGAGGCTCCATGCCACTCATGATTTGGAGTTGGCAGCCATAGTTCACGCCTTGAAAAAATGGAGGAACTACCTCATGGGAAAGAGGTTTGAGCTGAGGACAGACCATAATGGTCTGAAATATTTGTTTGATCAGCCTACATTAAATGCCATGAAGAGTAGATGGTTGGAATTCCTCTATGAGTATGACATTGATATTAAGCACATCAAAGGAAAAGAGAACACAGTGGCTAATGCACTCGACTAGAGAGTACATGAACTGCATGCTACAACCATTAGCATGTATCAAACTGATCTTAAAGGAAGAATTTCTGAGGTTGAAAAAGTAGATTTGCAGTACATGGAGTTGGTAACAAAATTACAGCAAGGTAAAATGCAATAGAAGGTTGAAGATTATGAATTGGGAAATGATGAAATTATCTTGTACAATAAAATAATTTATGTGTCAAATTCTCATGAACTAAGGAGTATTATTTTGAAAGAAATGCATAATGTACCTTATGTTGGACACCTAGGATATTAGAAAATAGTTGCAGCAGTCAAGAGCCAACACTATTGTCCAGGAATGAAGAGGGAGATCATTGAGTACATTGCTAAATGTATGGAGTGTCAGAAGGTTAAGGATGAGCATAGGCACCCAACTAGTTTGTTGCATCCAGTGCCCATTCCTGAGTGGAAGTGGGAAGTGGTGACCATGGACTTCATCATAGGATTACCCAGAACAAGCAAGCAACGTGATTTTATCATGGTGGTGGTGGACAAGATTACTAAAGATGCCCATTTTATTCCAATGAAGGTTACTCACAAGGAAACCAATGTTGTTGATATTTATATGAGGGAGGTAGAATTATTGCATGGCATACCCAAGACAATTGTGTCTGACAGAGACCTAAATTTTACCTCAAATTTTTGGAGGGGATTATTCAAAGGGTTTGGAACAAATATGAACTTCAGCACAACTTATCATCCCAAGTGGAGAGGAAACGTGCTCTTGGAGATCCATGTGTCATCCAGGACGCATGCAAATATATGTGGGGAAATTAATTGTCTGGGGGGTGGTCGGTCCATTCAATCACGCATGGAGCATGCACGAAATCAATCATTTTCCTCCATTGTTGAACCCTCTACCATCGTGAACATCTATAACTTGCACGCACTGGTATTTTACTAAGCATATACCCTGTCTTATGTGAGTTCTATTGCTACCCACGTTTTTCCATGGACTGGTGTGGCTTGCTATCATTACTAGAACCCATACTTGATTTTTCTAATGTGGTTATCCATTTGACTTAGGAAATGGACAGAAGAAGTAGGTTGTCAGCCCTGTGGTTTTGAAGAGGTGGTTTGTCAAGCTTGTGGATTGAAGAAGTAGATTGTCAGGCCTGTGAGCAACTCTCTCCAGGTGAGAGAGATTGTTGGGAAGTGATTTCTCCTGGAGAGAGTCCAACAATAGCTACAAAGCTCTGAGAATTCCTATTCCAACCTGTTGTTGAAGCCCTGGAAGGGAAGTGGAGCAGTCGATGGACTGTGTTACAATGAAGGTGTATATTTCTGGGGTGGGATAGGCATGTGAGGAATGAGATTCTATGAGATGTGAGCGTAAGTAGGATTTTTGGAGGGAATCTATCATGTTGTATTGTGTGACTTCCTGCAGTCTCAGCCTAGCTTAGGAATCCCTTTGACTGGGTGGAGTTTAGTCCCAGCTCAGGAATGACCCACTGATGAGAGTGAAGAGAAACGTGGTCTAAGGATAGGAGGTTTGTGGAAGGTCTGGATGTATTCAATATCTTTATTCATAAAAAGATAAGTATCATTTTTGTGTTTAATGACAAATGATGTGTTTTCAACGCATGTCTTTTATTATGAGAATTGCATGTGCTTGTTGCATGTATGATTTACTATTAATTCCACATGATTATGTGTTGTAGAAAA
>ML778160.1:158920-170310 GCA_009831015.1 Picea engelmannii
AAACCCACTTCACAAAAACTCCAACAATGGAATTATGGTCTGGTCTTTGCTTTATGGAATATTAGAATAGAGATTTTTATAAATTACAAGATTACTATGCACAAAACTTTGTCTACAACATTAAATTCTTGTCTTTGTCTCCACTTGCAATCATATTTAGAATGAAAACTTGTTATAGCTATGGGATAGAGTGATTTATCGTTTAAGATTATCTAGTGTATCTCTATTGCAGCCTCAATAAACTCAGCCCTAAAAAAAAGGAAGGCATTTTTTTACTCTCTTCAGTGTTCAAAATCACAAGAAAAACCCAAATCGAACCATCAATGAGAAATTTATAATCTTGGTTATGGCCATTTGAGTTCCCATTAGGAATTTTTGAATACTAAGTCAATTGGGTTTACATATTCCAATTGGTCCATTAACCCATAAGCAATGATCATTTGTTTTTTATAAAATCATACCATTCACCTTGAAGAAGTTATGGTGATGCCTTCCACATGGTGAACCACAGCGTATAAAATGAGTGAGATCACATTTCAATCCTTGGGATGTGACCAATCCTTGATTCTAGCATGTGCCATATACTTCATTCCTAAGGGTATAACCTCACTTTTGTTTTACAAATGTAACCTCCTTTCAATCCAAACATTGACCTCCCTTCATTCTCAAGACTCATCAATTTCCAATCAAATGGTTTCATTCTCATTCAAGTGGGAAACTTTAGTGCAATTTCCCTTCATTCTTATGATTCTTGCTTCGTTCAAATGTAAGGTTGTGATTTATCTTTCTCTAAAATAAATTTAGATTAGGAATTAATATTTTATAATCACTTTTATTATATTTTATTAATTATCACATTATAATTTTGTATATTAATATAGGTTTATATTCATCTTAAACGTAGATAAATTTGATGTTTTAAAAGATTTAGAGTTCAAATAGAACATAAAATTTATAATGAAATAATGCAATTTCCCTTCATTGTTATGGTTGTGGATTAGTTCAATTGTAAGGTTGTTATTTATGTTTGTGTAAAATAAATTAAAATTAAGAATTAATCTTTTATAATGACTTTTATTATATTTTATTAATCATCGCATTATAATTTTGTATATTAATATAGGATTATCTTCATCTTAGATGTAGATAATTTTGATGTTTTCAAAGATTCAGAGTTAAAATAGAACAAGAACTTTTAAATGAAATAAGGTGTTGTACAAGAACTAAAAGTTTTTTTTTTTTTAAACATATAAGATGAATAAAATGGATGGAAAACACTCGTTCTTGAAATGTCCCACCTACAAAGACATTATATTTTAAATCAATTAAAAAAAAAAACTATAATAAAATCGAAATCTGAAACTTATTAACCAATAAAATTAAAAAAAAACTCTAATTTCATTTCCAAATTATTTAATTATAAAAACAACATATTCAATCCAAGCTATTAATTTTAATTTATAAGTTCAATAAACTAAAATCCATATCAATAATTAATATTAATTTATAAGTTCAATAAACTAAAATCCATCCCATAAATTTTCTCCTCCTCATGATTATATATATACTTCATGATTATATATGAGGGGGAAGAAGGATCTACGGTTTCGGCTCAGATAAGGGAATGAATATGGACACAGTCTTATAAGCCTGGGTGCTAGGGCCTCAGGCCCACTTCCTCTTTCTGCCCTTTCCCGCCCTCCCCCTTTCCACCTCCCCCCTCCTTGGACCTTCGGTCTCTTCCGGGCTCCTTCCCTTCCCATGTCCCTTTTTTCGTCAACCAAAAAAGGGCACTGCAGGTCCTTAACACACCGCCAATTTGAAACCCTTTCTTCCTCTGCTAATATCCTTTTCTAGGTGCGATGGTTTCTTTTGTGGTGTCTCCATCCTCCACAGTCTCGGTCAACTAACATGGTCAACTACGACAACATAGTAGACTACTCCCCGGATCCGTCTAATTTTTCTGCCCTAGACCATGCCACCTGGAAGTTCCCCCTTGCACCTCACTGGCTCGGGCCCTCTCGATCCTATCCCATTGCACAACTCCTTGAGTGACACCTCCCCCCTACCCCCCAAGAAATACACTTATTCTTCTATTTCTTTCCCCCCACCTCACTATTCTCAGAGGTGGTTTCTACTCTTGTTTCTTCATTTCCCTACTCACTGGTCCCCCATATACTGACTCCATAGGCTATAAAACCCTTTTTCCTTCACATTTTGAATACTTCCCTGACCCACACTGGAACAACCCCACTTCAACTCTAGACCCTTGGGTGCCTCCCCCCTTCCCGAAATCAAACCCCCTTCTAAATATCCCCACCTTGGACCCCTCCCCTATGGGCATACAACTCTTGGATCAAGGTTTCCCCTCTTCTTGTTTTTACCTAGATCTGGAGCAGGCCATACCCCCTTCCCTTGGTGTACATTAGTAAGTTGGGCTTATATCCTCTAGTTTGGACCCATCTAATCTAAATGGTTGGGATGACATTTTAGGAGATTCCTCTAGAACTCTTGGTACCCTTGTAGCAGACACTACTTTTCCTCCCAGTCTTAGTCATAGGAAAAGAAGAAGGAATAAGTGTATTTCAGCCACATCAATAGAATGAAATATTGTTCTTGGTCAAGCTATTACTATGTCAGAAGCTACATACATGGCTGAAAAACTATTGAGGGAAAATCCTACAACTGACATTTCAGTTTCAAAACCCTGCAATCTTGGGTCTCTGATTCTTGGCGGGGATCACCCCCACAACTCAATCATTTATCAAAAGGGTGGTTTATGTTAAAATTTGCCAACTGCAACCTTGCTGCAAAATCCCTTCTGAGTGGTTGGAGTATTGATTCTACCCTTGTACTTCTAAAGAAATGGGAACCCACCTTTGATGTAGCCACTAAAATATTGCACACTATCCCCATTTGGGTCCACCTACCAGGTCTCCCACCACAATAATGGTCGAAAAAATTCTTCCAAGTGTTTGGAAATGAACTAGGGTCATTCATAAAGGAAGATATGTCCTTCAAGGAAATAGGAGAGATGGTTGTTGCACAAATGCTTGTCTCCCTCAATATCAGAAATGGGCTACAAAAACAATTCAATATGACAAATGATGGACTCACACGCACTTAGTTGTTGGACTACAAATGGATCACCTTCTGTTGTAGACACTTCCATGAACATGGGAACATCTTGAGGGACTGTCATCAAACTTTTCATGGTAAAAAATCAAACTCTCCTCCTGCTCAAAACCAAATACGCCCCGGAACTTTGGATGATCGTAGCACCAGTTCTTCACATTCCACAACATATCACTCACAACAGTCAGAAAAGAAACAACCAATTCCATAGAGCAGAAAAATGGCCGCATGCACTAAAGCACAACTACAGGCTCCCCTAGAATGGAAGTCACTATAGCGGCCAACCCCCTCTCTGTTCAACAACCGTTCTTTCCTCTCCATACACTTGTGTGTAAGCATCTTTCATATCTTGTCTCTTTTCCTATCAACAATGTTATTCACTCTTTTAATTTTTTAAATATGCCCCCTCCCCATCTATACAAAACCTTCCCTTCCCCATCCTCTTTTCCTCCTAGGACCCTCCCTGTCACATACCCACTACCTAAATCGGATTTTTCTGGTCTTTTGCTGAATAAGAACCCCTAAATATCCATGGAGGCCCAGCATAAGTTGGCTCTTTCTCTCTCTCTCCGTTCCCATGTGATCGCGGGTCACGATCACAGTTCAAATGAACACAGTGTCTTCTATATTTCATGTCTTATTGCTACAGTAATGTCAAACCATTCGGCTTTGCAACCGTCGAACCCCGACAGAGCTAGCGACCGACCAATAGGGACGATCCTCAACAGGGCTAGAGAACAGCCAGTGAGAACAGGCCCGTCGCACGGTTAAGTGGAGTACAGGTGGCAGAGGGGGAAGTGTGACACGGTAGTCGACAGGACAGGAGGGGGCCCCACTTTACACGCCACACTATTCCGGACCCCCCCACCCCATTAAAGGTAGAATGACAAGGGGGCTATGGAATGAATCCTTAGCCGTAGATCTGGGTGGGTGGACTCTGGCCATCTAGATCTGCTCGCTACTTACCCTAATGCGCATTCACGCCCAAGCATAAAACTGGCATCTCTTCCTCGCATCTGACGGTCATTCCAGTCCCAGGATCCTCTGAGAGGATCCTGACCATTCATTAGAGCCTAACCACATGCTAACATATCGAGGTTTATAAGTCTGGACTTCGGTGTTTGAGAGCACAAGGGAACATGCCCTTCGGTATCTGGAATGCCGAACCGCCGAAGTGCTGAACGAGCCTCAATCGGTGATTAGTCCCTTGGGTTAATCATTGGTCAATATGACCTCTTCCCATATGACCATAGCCTCTCTTTCATTGGGATTTATCAAGGCGAGAGTCCGACCTATTGTCAACAGGATTCCTGAATCCCCGATTCCTGATTTCCCGAAACGAGTAATCTCTCGACATGTCACCTCCTTAAATCGGACGGTCCACAACTGCTCTGAGGTTTCCACCCAGGAAAGTCCCAATCCCTTGTCTCCAGGACTCCCGATATCGTGATTTTCGATTTCCCGAAATGGGAGATCTCACGACGCGTGGCCTCCATCAATCGGACGGCTCAGATCTGTCCTAGGGTTTTCACCATGGAGAATCCTGAACTCTTGTCAACAGGAATCCTGATTCTACGACTCTCGATTTTCCGAAATGGGTGATCTCTTGACACATGGCCTCCATTAGTCGGACGGCTTAGATCTACTCCAGGGTTTCCACCATGGAAATTCCTGATTCACTAGGGTTTTTAACCCTCGGGTATCTCCTGACAGATCCAACGACTGTCGAGATTTTCAGCCAAGATCTGACGACTCAGACAGCTTCCTAACTTGCAGGTTCTCCCACGACTTCCTAAATGTGGAGAGATCCATGGTCTGGATATTCTCATGGACCTTGGGGATATACGGTCCTGATCTCTTCACTATTCATGAAGTCACAAAGAAACTAAGTAGTAGGGCGTTTAACACCCTACTTTCTCCTACCAATCTAACGGTCGTGTGTGACTGCAGATTTCCCGATGGGATCTCGTTCGTCATTCACCACCTATCAAGGTTAAGGAACTTAACTTTCCAGCTTCCTCTTACTGAATCTAACGGTCATGAGTGACCATAGATTCCCCAACGGGATCTCATCCGTCTATCAACACCCATCAAGGTTGAGGTAATAACTTTCCAGCTTCTTCTTCTTATCTGACGGTCGTGAGTGACCAAAGACCTCTCGACGGGATCTCGTCCATCGATTCGATACCTATCAGGGATTTCTTAGGGCCTTGCACCCTCACGTCCTCCTTCTAGGTTCTTGATGGGATTTTTGAGAAGGGTATCCCTATGGGAAGGCTTACCCAGGGTACTATATGAAACAGATAAGGGTATCGCTCTCCTGAGAACCAGATGTGAAGTCTGAATTAGATCAGTACACATGTAATTAATGATTCATGAGGATATAAGCCATACGTAGTCTTTACATACAAATATACAACTACTAGTACTGATCAAAACACCATGCACTCATTCTTATAATGAAATCATTCACAGTTTCACAACTTATGAGCATAATTATCAGAATACATATATTTCAAGATGCCAAAGGCAAAACACTTATCAGAAATAACACCAGGGGTTATGAAACTACTGAGAGGGGTGCCCATTTCCACCCAACCGTAGGCTTAGCAACTCCCAGCAGATTTACCACTAGCCATTCCCGAGCTGAGACCATGATGATGTGAGACTGCGCCTCTGTTTTCCAGTGACCAGGAGCGAAGGTTGCAATCCTTCCTCTCTGCTATCACTCACTCTACATGTCTCCAGAGTTTTCCCCTCACATCTGCTCCCAATCGCTTCCACCCCACACCTTATCCTCTTGCGAGGTTGCGTGTGGCACGATTTCCCTCACGCTGGTCAGTCATGATGGCTCTACGGATAGGCGGTTCACCTCCCCATCCCTCATTAATTCTTGAGGAGCCATCAACCTGCCAGCCTGCAAGACATTTAATTTGGGGCCAGCGAGCCGCTTTTGGTTCTCCGGACCAGTGGAGTCCAAATACGGTATTAATTCTCAGTGGAAGTTAACGCCACCTTTCCAGGTGCCTTCCACCACCATCATGGTCTCTTTTTCTGCACATCCCCTCTCAACAGTCCTGCAATAAAATTCATAATGTTATTCACATTTATTGACCTTTTCCTCAAGGTCCATTTACATCACATATTCACATTCATGAGTTTGCCATAGTTCTTTGTCAGTCCAGTTATTTTTACAAACTGGGGGAAACAGGGTGTTACAATTCCCTCCCCCTTAAAAGGAACATCATCTTTGATGTTCTTATCTATTAACATGAATTGCATGTACATAAGTAAAAAAAATCAGATATGCCTGTGTCATGGCATCCTACATTTCCCATGTAGCCTCATTTGGGCCAAAATGTTTCCACTGCACCTTGACCTGTGCAATGGTTCGGTTCCGGAGTGGGGTTTCCTTTCTGTCTAGTATGCAGTGGGGTTCTAGTAGAAATTCTCCCTCCGGTTCCACCTGGATCACAGACTAGTCAATTATATGATTAGCATCATGTACATATTTCTTCAGTAATGAAACATGAAAAACATTATGTACTTTTACTGTGGGAGGAAGTGCTAGCCGATAGGCTACAGGTCCCACTTTATCTAGAACCTCAAAGGGTCCACAATACCAGGGTGCCAACTTGGCACAAGCTCCCATTATCAGGGAACTCCTTCTGGGCTTAATTCTGATATATACATGGTCTCCCATTTTGAACTCTCTTGGAGTTCTCTTTTGGTCAGCATAACTTTTCTGTCAGTTTTGGGCGATCTTCAGATTTTGTTTTATCTGAGCCACTTGTTGTTCCATTTCTTTCAACATGTCGGGTCCAAAAGAAATCCTATTTACAGGATTACTCCAGCTGATTGGAGTATTACACGGCCTACCATAGAGGACCTCGAAGGGACTCATCTTTAAGGATGCTTGGTAGCCATTGTTGTAAGCGAATTCTACCAATGGCAGGTAGTCTTCCCATTTCCTGGGTTGATGCATTACATGCATCCTTAACATATCCTCTAATATTTGATTCACTCTTTTTGTCTGTCCATCGGTTTGAGGGTGATAGGCGGTGCTGAACAACAATTTGGTCACCTGTTGGCACTCTATGCATTGGGCCAAATATTTGGCTATGTCTTTCTTCAATCCAGGCCAATAAAATTGTTTCTGGGTGGCAGCGATCATTTTCTGGTATCCTGGGTGACCAGTGTATGGTCTTTTATGTAGTTCATCCATAATGAACCTCTTCAATTCGTCAACATTTGGAATGTACAATTTATCTCTGTAAGTGAGAAGACCTCCTTCGGTCATCTGGTAGCCTTCATACTTTACTTCAGAGGGTTCTTGCTGTAGGTACAGGGTCACAGTTTGAATGAAGGGATCTATTTCTTGTGCATTTCTGACTCTGTTCTTGACATCTGTCTTGCAGGTACTCACCGCTGCCAGGTGAATTGTTTTCATGCTTCTGCTAAGGGCATCGGCCACCCTATTTTTTTTTTCCCTTTGATGTGTTTGATTTTAAAATCAAATTCACTAAGGAGGGCCATCCATCTAGCTTGTCTAGTATTGAGCTTTGGTTGGTCAAACAAATATTGCAATCCACAGTGATCTGTCATAAGTACAAATTTTCTTCCCAAGAGGTAATGCCTCCACATTTTCAAGGCATGCATTATGGCAGCCAGTTCTAGATCACGAGTCACATAGTTGACTTCATGTTCGTTCAATTTTCGGGATTCATAGCAGATCACACTTCCTTCCTGCATAAGGACTTTTCCGAGCCCTTCCTTACAGGCATCTGTGCACACAAGGAAGTCAACTTCTGGGTCAATGATTTTCAACATGGGTGCATGGGTTAGTAGATGTTTCAAAGTTTGAAATCTTTCTTCACATTGTTGTGTCCACAGGAATTTTGTCCCCTTCTTTTGGAGGGCAGTGATCAGACAACCAATCTTGGAGAATCCTTTTATAAATCTCATATAGTATCCCGCTAATCCCATAAAGGATCTGATGTCTGAGACATCCTTTGGGGTAGGCCATTCCATGATAGACCTGATCTTGTTGGGATCTACTGCTACCCCTTCCTCGGACAGAACATGTCCCAAGTAATGTATTTGCTTCTGAAAGAAGTCACATTTGCCGAATTTAGCATAGAGCTGATGCTCTCTTAGCACTTGCAACACAAGTCTAAGGTGCTCTTCATGTTCTTCTCTATTCTTAGAGTAGACTAATATATCATCAATAAAAACTAGTACAAATTTATCTAAAAATTTACTGAGTACATTGTTCATTAAGCACATGAAAGTGGCAGGGGCATTGGTTAACCCAAATGGCACTACCATAAACTCATAGTGACCATACTGTGTTCGGAAAGCGATTTTATGGATGTCTTCACCCTTGATTCAGACGTGATGGTACCCCAACCTCAAGTCAATCTTTGAGAAAATAGATGCACCTCCCAACTAGTCGAATAGATCATCGATCCTGGGCAAGGGGTACTTGTTCTTTATGGTTACTTTATTGAGTTGTCTATAATCTATACACAGTCTAAGGGTGCCATCCTTCTTTTTCACAAACAAGACTGGTGCTCTCCATGGGGATATGCTGGGTCAAATATAACCCTTATCCATCATTTCTTTCAATTGCAATTTGAGTTCAACTAACTCAGGTGTGCTCATCCGGTAGGGTGTCCTAGACACCGGCACCTCTCCTAGTGCGAGCTCTATCGAGAAGTCAATGTCTCTTCTCAGAGGTAGACTCGGTACCTCTTCCAGAAACACATCTCTGTATTCTCTCAGGATAGGGTGATCATCAGGGCTTGGTTTAGCACCTTCGATTGTTTTCAACACCTGTATTGCATATAGGGGACATCCCTTTTGGAAATACTTTCTGATTTGCAGGGCTGATATTTGTCTCACCGAGACCGGTTTTCGGATCCCTTGAAGGGTTATCCTTTTTCCTTCTTTGCTCACACATTCTAAGGTTTTATGGTAACAGTCCACTTTGGCTTTATGGTCGGCCAGCCAGTCCATACCAATCAATAGATCATATGATCCTAGGGGTAATACGTTAAGGGTTTCTTGGGTGGGGAATTCACCCAACATTAACTGGCAGGCTGGTATGACCTCTACCACCCTTCTTTTGGTGCCAATGGCTAACTATACCAACCATGGCTTGGTTTGTTTTCGTGGCTATAGATTACATTTATCAACATCTTTAGGGGCTATATAACTCAAATTTGAACCAGGGTCAATCAAAACAGACACCAGATGGTTGAAAATCGTACCTTCTATTTCCACTACTAAAGCTTGGTGGTCATCTTTGTTATTATCCAATGCTGCATAAATCTGTGGCACACTCCTTGCCACATCATTGACTGTGGTAGCTTCCTGAATGTTATTAAATTTCCGACTGTTCTGTTGTCGGTGTGGACAGTCTCTCAGGAGATGCTCTTCTTCGCAACCCCAACATTTCAGAGGTTCTCTCTTTGGGTTATTAGTCTTTACTGGTATAGGTCCAGAAGTTTTATTTCCATCTGATGATGGAAAGTTCTGTTGGAGTACACTCTGGGCTGGATAGTTTATTCTGGGGTTCTTCTTGTAGTTTTTAAATCCTGAGGATTTAATCCCCTTTTTTTGAAATCTCGAACCATTCTTCTATTTTCAGTCTCCACGAGACTCTGCCCGATGTTCATATTGTTCATGACAATATGTTGCTTTTCGAATAGTGTCTTCTAAGGTCTTTGGCTCATTGAATTCGATTCGGTTCTGGTATTCCTTGGGTAGCCCACTGATGAAGCGTTGTGCCTTCGCCTTCTTTGCTTTGATGTAGGGTACATATCTCAATAAGTTGAGGAATTTGTTGACATATTCCTCTATAGTGAGTTGCCCCAGTTTGAGTTCATAAAACTCTTTAGCCTTCTCGTCAAAGTATTTTTTCGACAAATATTTCTTTCGGAAGTACTTCTCAAACCGTTTCCAAGACAATTCCTCCTCATGGACCCCTTTCATGTTCTTAAGATCTTCCCACCAGATGGAAGCTTTTCTGTTCAGATTGAAAGTGGCCACTCGGGCCTTCAAATTCTCTGAAAAATCATGGACTCTGAAATATTTCTTCAGTCCAAGTAACCAAGCCTCGACTTCCTCTCCCTTCTTTATCTCACTGTCGAAGGAGGGAGGTTTGGCCTTTCTGAATTCCTCAAATTTATGACTCTTGGAAGTCTTTTGCTTCTTCTGTTTTCTTCGAGAATAGGAACTGGTCCTGCTACTGGAAGAACCTTTTGAATCGCCAGCTTCCTTCTCAATGGAATCGTCTAGCACTGGTCCTTTACCTCTGGGGTGGACCTTTCTTGATGTGCTTCTCTCAGTATGGCCATTGGTGTGACCATGTTTTTGCATCTCAGGTTCATGCTGCATTTGTCACTGTAGGTCGGATAAGCTCTGCAGTAAAACTGCATTAATTTCAGTTTTCTTTTCTTGTTCTTTCATCATCCTTTCATTGTCAGCCTTGCAGCTTTGCAATTCAATCATGAGACTTCTCACAGTCTCGGCTAGATTTGGAGGGGTTCCCATTTCTCTTCTTTCGTCAGACTCTTCGTCTGTATTGCGGGAGCCTTCTCCGATCTCTTGGGGAGTCACCATTCTCTACGTCTGTAAATTCCCGCGGCTGATCATCCACTTGGGTGAAAAGACAAACGCGGGTTATTAGTCAAGAGATAAATACATTTTATAATCTACGCATAAATTTATAACTCTTTCACATGCATACACAGTCAGGTTCTCATTTCCAAGTTTTAATCCTGGACAAGAGAGTTAAGTTAGGGGGTTACTCCTCGTAGGAGTGTTTCGAACGGAGCTTATGCGCAACTCGTGCATAAGCCCAATCAGGCCAAGTGTTGTAACCATGCTCTGAGACCACTTTGTCAGATACCCACTACCTAAATCAGATTTTTCTGGTCTTCTGCCGAATCAGAATCCCTAAATATCCATGGAGGCCCAGCGTAAGCTAGCTCTTTCTCTCTCTCTCTCCGTTCCCATGTGATCTTGGGTCACGATCTTCTGTATTTCATGTCTTGGCGCTGCGGTAATGTCAAACCATTTGGCTTTGCAACCTCTGAACCCCGACAGAGCTAGCGACTGGCCAATAGGGACGATCCTCAACAGGGCTAGAGAACAACCAGTGAGAATAGGCCCCGTCGCACGGTTAAATGGAGTACAGGTGGTAGAGGGGGAAGTGCAACACGGTAGTCGACAGGATAGGAGGGGCCCCC
>ML778160.1:178242-203002 GCA_009831015.1 Picea engelmannii
CAAAACCTTCCCTTCTTCATACTCTCATCCTCCTGGGACCCTCCCACTCTTTCCTCCTTCCTCCTCCCCACCCCTACCCCCTCCACTAGCGGCCTCACTACGCCTCATGAGCTCCCCTCTATCTCATCTTTCGATAACCCCTCATCGATTAGCTCTGAGGACTCAACTATCAAATTTATCCTCAAAAATCACAATATTTTCGTTCCAAGGCTACAAGGGTCTAGGCTAGGCACAAACTTGGGCATTTATAAACTCAAAAAAGGTTGAGGTCAAACCTCCAATATCTCTAAAGAACAAAATTGTGCACTAATTGACATTGCTTCTGGTAGACAAAGATCAATTTTTGGCTTAGAGCATCACAAGCCTCAGAATGGGTTTCCCCATGAAATTCCTCTCTTATAATTGCAGGGGTTTGGCAAGTCCCCCCAAAAAACTTGTGCTAAAAATGTTGATCACACATCATCAACCTTCTATAATTATACTACAAGAAACAATGATCCATATGGATATCGGTGGCCACCCACATTTTCCAACTGGCTCAAAACAGTTTTCTGACATTTTTGGCAATTTACTATTTTTAGCAGTTTTTACATCCGGGGCCATTTTGAGGGCCTAAATGAAGTTTTTTCAGTATCGACCTCCTCAATGATAGTTGAAGGCCTGATAGAGCCCCCAAAATTAATCTCCTTGATGATACATTTCCAATGGGTTATCACATGCCTAAAATGGAGATCGTATGCAAAAGTTACGACCCCAAGAAGTTGATGTACTAGCTTACCCAAACGGGGCCCACATGACTTTTGGCGCTTCATCTCCTAGGGTTTTTGGCATTATTTCTTATTGTAAAAATGCATTTGGAGCCTCATTGTAACCTTCTTCTTGCGAATGCAAGCTTCCATCACATCTCTTCTCAGAGATAAGCCGCCACCATTCCAGCAAGCTTGTTTTCGCTGCATTTTACAGTTTCAGCTTATTTCGTTATTGAATAGAAAACTAGTTTTACTGTATCTCTGTTATTTTGTGTCAAGAACCTGTTAATAATCTGTATTCATTTTGTTCTGCTCATAAAATATGGATCAGTAGTATCAGAGCAATCTTCTCCTTGTCGTCTTAATGCATGTCCCCAACGAGGTCGGAGTACAAAGAGTTGGGTCTCGAGCTTGTTTCTCTTGAGGACAAAAGTTCTCACACGCCCAAGCGACCTCCCATGGCAGGAGAAAAGAAATATGATGGGACATGAGATCCTTTCAAACTGTTGATTGAGGAAGCCCTCATGCAATAGAGGAACGAGATAATGGATAGTTTCGCGCAAATCCTTCGGCGACTACCAACAGGTGACGCATCTTCTTCGAATGGAGGCACCACCCCCTTCAAGGTTCAAATAAACTTTGATATTCCTATATTTGAAGGTCAAATAGATGCAGATGCTGTAGACAAGTGGTTGAATCTACTAGAAGGGTATTTTTCTATTCATAAATTTTCGAATAGAGAAAATATTACTTTTGCACTCCTCAAAGCCGTTCCCCATGTCAAAGATTGGTGGGAAACTTTCTGTGAGCAAAAGGAAACAGAGGGAACCTCATTATTTTCAGTCATGGCCACCTGGGAATCCTTCAGGGATGCTATTAAGGAACAATACTACCCCATCGGAAGTTATGACGACCTGTATACCAAATGGACCACACTGCGGTAAGAAAGAGACCAAGCAGTGCCACATTTCACAAATATCTTCCATACCTTGTGCACCAAGTTGGGTATCAAAGATTCGGAGTGACATATGGTGCTTAAGTATCGCGGTGCTCTGCATGGATACATCCAGACCAAAATGGAATTTTTGGACATCTCATTCTTGGGCGCGGCCTACTGATATGCCGTCAAAATCGAGCAGAAGCTCAAACAAAAGACGCAACAATTTGGGCCTGGGAACCCCTCACAAAAAAATCTAGGAAAGGGCGGCTCTAACCCACCGAACAAAGGACAGAGAAAACATGGACAGTATCAATAAAACCAGTACAAGCTGTAAGCAAAGAAGGACACCAGAAAGACAAAGAAAGATACCGGGAAGTGGTGCGACTTCCATAAGAGCCCTTGGCATAACACTGCTGACTACCGCTCAAAGCAGTCACTGGTGGCTGAAGTGAAAGCCTTTGAATCAGATGCAAATTCTAACTCTGAGACAGAACCAGAAAGGGGAAGACGGATCATTGACACGAAACCCAGTGCCACCATTTCTACCACCAAGCTCCAGCCCGGTGAACTAGACGAGCCAGAAGAAGGAGAGCGCCTCTTCCATTCACAGATGTGGGTAAAAGGGACACCATTGCACTTCATCATTGATAGCGGTAGCCAGAAGAACCTCATATTAGCAGAGGTCGTCAAGTGGCTGGCCTTGCCAACAATGCAACACCCACAACCATACACCATTGGATGGCTCTGCCAAGGAAGCGATCTCCGCGTTAGCCAACAGTGCCGACTGTCATACGACATCAAGCCCTTCAAAGACGAGGTATTGTGTGATGTTGCTCCTCTTGAAGTTTGTGATGTTCTTTTGGGCCAACCTTATTTATGGAAACATAATGTTGTATATGAGTCTAGGCCTCGTAGTGTTATTATTACTTTGAATAGGAAATTGTACAGGATACCCGAGGCAGTCCCACCTAGTGAAATTTCCTTGATCTCTGCTAAGCAATGTAGGAAGGTCATCTCTCAGACATGGAAGTTTGTCTTCTTCATGATTCGCTCTCATAATAAGAGAAAGATCGCAACCACATCTAGGGTCTTTGCGGCCAACCTCTCCACACAGTAGAAGCAAGTGGATAAGGTTGTGGAAGCATACGCGGATATCTTCTCCTCACCTACAGGGGTACCTCTACACTACCAGGTCAAGCACCCCATCGATCTGAACCCCGGTGCACTGCTGCCCAATGGGCCAGTCTATCATTGCTCTTTGTTAGAGAATGAGGAGATCAAGCGACAAATCCAAGAACTGCTCCACAAGGGGCACATCCACCTTAGCTCATCACCTTACGGGACCCCAATCGTGCTGGTATAGAAGAAAGATGGAACCTGGTGACTCTGTATTGATTACCGGGCTCTGAATAAAATCACTGTCAGAAACCGATACCCGATTCCCCAAGTCGATGACCTCCTTGATCAACTCATGGGGGCCAAATACTTCAGTAAGATTGATCTGAAGTCTGGCTACCACCAGGTCCCGATAGAACAGAAAGATGTATGGAAGACCACCTTCAAGTCAAAGGAAGGACTTTTTGAATGGTTGGTCATGCCCTTTGGTTTGACAAATGCTCCAACCACTTTCATGAGGATGATGGATGATATCTTGCGACCATTCACCAATAATTTTGTAGTGGTGTATCTGGATGACATTCTAATTTATAGAAAGACTTGGGCCGAACACTTGAAGCATATTCATCAGGTTCTGCACACCCTGTGGCAGCACAAGCTATACACAAACCTAGAAAAATGCTCTTTCGACATGGACAGGGTCCATTACCTAGGCTACATCATTGATCAGCATAGCGTACATGTGGATCCAGCCAAGATCCAAGTCATCCGTGATTGGCCAGCCCCAACAACACTCATTGAGCTTCGGAGCTTCTTGGGACTTGCTAATTTCTACCATAGGTTCATGTTGGGTTTCTCCCATATTGCATGGGCCCTCAGCCAAATAAACAGGGGTGGTGGTAAGGCAAAATTTGCATGGGGCCGGTCCCAACAACAAGCATTCGATGATTTGAACCAGCGTTTGTGCTCAGCCCCAATACTTTCACTTCCAGACCTGCAACATCCCTTTGAGATCGAGACAGATGCTTCAGACTATGCTGTGGGTGCCGTTCTCACTCAACACGACCACCCCATGGCCTATCATAGTGAGACACTGTCAGATACTATCCGTAAGTACCCTACTTATGACAAAAAATGTACTCCATTGTGAAAGCATGTCGCCAGTGGAGACATTACATTCTTGGGAAGGAGACAGTCATCCACACTGATCATAAGCCACTGCAGTTCATGCAGACACAGGGAAAACTGTAGAATGACCGCCATCAAAAGTGGTCCACATACTTGCAGCAATTCCACCTCAACATCAAGTATAAAACAAGAAGAACCAATCGCGTCGCTAATTGCCTCAGCAGACCACCAGTTGTGGCACTCACCATGGTGATAGACTCTTGCAGCCATGAGACATCTGGATGGCCCCAACTCTATGAGACAGACCCTGAATTCACCACCACCTACCAAATAATGGGTGCAAATGCAGTTGTCGATAATTTCCATCTTCAGGATGGGTTGTTGTGTTGTCTGGGCCATATCTGTGTTCCATCAAGTGAGCGAGCGAAGCTGATCTGGGAAGCCCACTACAGTCGGGTGGCAGGACAATTCAGCATCGAAAAGATAGTGGTGATGCTACAGAAACATTTCTACTGGCTGAAACTTCGACAGAAGGTCGGCAAGTATATCAGGTCCTGCACTGCCTGCGCTATTGCCAAACCAACCACTAAGAAATAGGGCCTGTACACCCCTCTTCCTCCTCCTAACAAGCCATGGGAATCCATCTCAATGGAATACATGTTGGGCCTCCCATCCACCAAGCGGGGAAATGATTGTGTTTTTGTGGTTGTTGATCACTTTTCTAAGATGGCGATTCTGGTTGCCTGCAAGAAGAGCATCACAGTAGAGGCCACTACCAAGCTCTTCTTTGAACGAGTCTGGGTACATTTTGGAATCCCACAAACCATTGTCTCGGATCGAGATAGTCGATATCTCATCACATTCTGTTCGAGCCTCTGGTCACTGCTGGACACCAAGCTCACCAAATCCACAGCCTTCCACCCCCAGACAGATGGCCAAACCGAGGTTGTAAATCGAATGATTGTGCATATCCTTCGCATGTATAATTCAAAGAACCCTCGCACATGGGTTGAGAGCCTTCCCTATGTCCAGCATAGCTACAATCGAGCCTTGCATAGCTCAACCGACCATAACCCCTTTCAAGTGGGGTTGGAATTCCAACCATTGGGTCCCATAGATGTTGCACTTCCCCTTGCGGTCACCTTGACTGACTCATCTCCTGCTCCAACTGAAGCTGACAAAGCCACCCGGTCCATTGAGTGGATCCAACACATCCACCAATAGGTTCAGGATATCCTACAGAAGTCCAATGACAAGTACAAACAATGCCATGATCAACATCGGGTGCCGCATAAGTTTTAGGTGGGCGACAAAGTTTGGTTGCACTTATAGAAAGAATGCCTTACAGGACCCCATCGAAAGCTTCGCCCACTACGTTATGGACTGTACACTATCACCAAGGCCATGGGGGATAATTCTTTTGAGCTCAACATTCCTCCTTTCCTTGGCCTGCACCCAGTGTTCAACGTGGATCTCCTTCGCCCTTATTTCCCACCATTATTGGACACCTCAGAAGTAGCAGAACAAATGACACCAACAGAGCTCAACCCTAAATGCATACAATAGAAATCCAATGATCAGATTGTAGACAGACAGATCAAGGGAACTTGACAACAAAGGATCCAACTTTATCAAGTCGTCAAAGCAGGGTAGTTTCTGCACCAAGGCAAGTGGCTCACCCAGGGCCAAATTCAGTAGAAATTTCCTCATCTAATGGGGGACCTCAACGCAATGGAGACCATTTCTTCCTAAGGAGGGAGGATTGATCCATATGGGTATCGGTGGCCACCCACCTTTTCCAACTGGCTCAAAACAGTTTTCTAACATTTTTGGCAATTTACTATTTTTAATAGTTTTTATTTCTGGGGCCATTTTGAGGGCCTAAATGAAGGTTTTTTGGTATCGATCTCCTCAATGATAGACAAAGGAATGATTGAGCCCCCAAAATGAATCTCCTTGATGATACCTTTCCAACGGGTTATCACATGCCTAAAACGAAGATCATATGCAAAAGTTACGACCTCGGGAAGTTGATGTACTAGCTTACCCAAACGGGGCCCACATGACTTTTGGTGCTTCATCTCCTAGGGTTAGGTTTTTGAATGTCTAGGGTTTTTGGCATTCTTGCTTATTGTAAAAATGCCTTCAGAGCCTCATTGTAACCTTCTTTTTGTGAATGCGCGTTGTCGTCACATCTCTTCTTAGAGATAAGCCGCCACCATTCCAGCAAGCTTGTTTCTGTTGCATTTTACAGTTTCATCTTATTTCGTTATTGAATAGAAAACCAATTTTACTGTATCTCTGTTATTTTGTGTCAAGAACCTGTTAATAATCTGTATTCATTTCATTCTGCTCATAAAATCTGGATCAAACAATGTCTTTGGAAGCCTCAGTGACAACTTCACTTGAATCCCTCTTTCCATCTTGGAAATTTATTGGGATAGATGCAACTGGTCGCTCGGGAGGACTAGCCGTTAGATGGTGCAAAAAATCAGTCAAGCTTAAAAAATCTTGGGCATTGGAATCATGCCTAGGGATAGATCTCTTTCTGGAGGGTTTGGGACTGGAGCTCAGGGTTCTAAATGTGTATGGGCCTTATTCTGAACATGCCACTTTTTGGAAATCACTCTTCAAGAAGGATCTTTTGAAAGTGAAAAATATGATTCTAGGCAGAGACCTAAATCTGTCCTTTGGGAATGCATAAGTTTGGGGACCTTCGCCTTGACTAGACGCTCAATCTGCCCTGTTTTCCCATCTTTTCACTGAATTGGTAATCATCGATATACCACCCATCAAGATCCTCCCCAGCTGGAGAAATATGAGGATGGGCGATGCTAGGGTGGCTAAAATATTATATCGCTTTCTGTTCCATGAATGCCTCTTCAATTACCCTCTCCATTTAAAACAATGGATCGACAATGAAGGAGATTTAGACCACTACCCAATTTGGCTTGAACTTGATTTTGGCCCAAAGAAACCAACCATTCCTTTCAAGTTCAACACTACCTGGCTAGAGGATGAAGTCTTCCAGAATTTGGTAAAGAAAAATTGGATGGCCTTTGATCCAGCAGTCAACCCCCCAACAACAGTTCAGTTTGTGGAAAATATTAAGCACATAAAGTAGTTGACTTTAACTTGGGCTAGTGCAAAACATACTAGAGAAGATGCAGAACTAATACAACTTGAAGCCCAACTTGATCATATCTCTAAACTAGAGGATGGAGGTTATTACTCACATGAGACCAAAGAAAATTTAAGATCCCTGGAGACCCAACGTAAAAATTTATTGGATGACAAAGAAGTTGAATGACATCTCAAGAGTAGAGCCATATGGTTGGACAAGGGAGATGAAAACACAAAATGTTTTCATTCCTTAGAAAAAGGAAGGAAGGCCATAAAAACTATTTGGAAACTACAAGGTTAAGGGGACCCTCCAACCACCTCTTTTGAGGATCTAGCTCATCTAGGGATCACACACTTCAAAACTCTTTTTAAGGTTGATCCAAGAGAAAATATCGCAGACATTATAAAATCGGTACTCTACTTCCCCAAATTTGTGGATGAGGATGGAAATAGAGATCTCTTTGTTAAAGTCACAGAAGGAGAACTAAAAGAAACAATCCATATCTTCCAAAAGGATAAAATCCCAATTCCAGATGAGTGGACTATTGAATTCTATGTGGCTTTCTTTGATCTAATTGCAGCGGACCTTCTACAGGTTGTAGAGGAATCTAGAAGGAATGGATGTCTATATGCACCTATAAATTTGACCTTCATTTCTCTCATCCCCAAAAAATATGAACCTCAATCCTTTGACGACTTCAGGCCCATATCCCTATGCAACTGCCTCTACAAAATCATAGCCAAAATTATTGAGAGAAGGATAAATCCCATCCTCTCAAACATAATATCAAAAGAACAATTTGGTTTCCTGCAAGGACGCCAAATACATGAAGCTATTGGTGTAGCCCAGAAAGGAATTCACAACCTAAAAACCTCCAAATCCCAAGGAGCCATACTAAAAACCTATGAAAGGATTTTGATAGAGTAAATTGTTCCTACATCGGACTCCTCACACATTTGGGATTTGAAGTTCCCTTTATCAAATGGATCATGTCCTGCTTAACTTCAATCTCCTTTGCTATTCTGATAAATGAGGTAGCCTCTCCTTTCTTTCACTCAGAATGAAGTCTAAGGCAAGGTTGCCCACTCTCACGTCTCCTTTTCCTTCTGGTGGCTGAGTGCCTCAGCCGAACAATCGACCTCGAGGCTTGCTCAGGGAATTTCCATGGTATTTTGATCACCCCAGGCCACAAAATCACCCACCTTTTTTTAGTGGATGATATTCTTTTATTCTGCAGCGGTCGACATTGGGATGATGAGAATCTGGCTGAAATTTTAAACATGTTCTATCGAGCCACATGTATGACCATCAATGTTCAGAAATAAACAATTTATTTTTATTGAATGGAGGAGGAATTAGAATCATTCTTTAAAATTGTTTTCCCCTACAAGACTCCGGACTTTCAGGAAGGAATAAAATACCTTGGTTTTCATTTAAAACCAAATGATCATTGGAAATTAGACTGGCGTTGGCTACTAGCCAAACTGGAAAACCAATTAAAAGGATGGAATTTCAGGTGGCTTTCATGAGCAGGAAGGCTCACTTTGGAAAATCGGTACATGAAGCCATTCCATTCTACTGGATGTCACTTTCTTGGATTCCAAAAGGCATTCTAGATAAATCTAGAAGAATCTATTTCTGCTTTATCTGGTCTAGAACATAGGAAAAATTTACCACCCCCTGAGCCAAATGGGATCAACTAGCTTGTCCAAAAGCCCTAGGTGGATGGGGTCTAAAAAACATTTTCCTTTTTTCAAAAGCATTGATAGCCAAATCTGGTTGGAGACTGCTCACCACGGATAGCCTTTGGACAACTATTTTGATACAAAATCACATTCTACCGGATTCACTTGAAGACTAGATTCGAAAACCAGAAAAAACATCATACAAACTGCTCCATTATCTGGAAGGCCATCTTATCCTCTTTTCAGGTAATCAATGATGGAATAGCTTGGAGAGTGGGCAATGGATCCCGAATACGAATTGGAATTGATCCCTTGCCAGGAAGTGGGGTCACTCATTCATTAAGTCCTGAGCTGATTGACAAACTTCACCTACAAGTTTTTTTTTTACCTTTCATAGGTAATAGACCCACTCACCACCACTATCTAGAAACAAGGATGGAAAAAGACATAAATTCTCGGTTTGCATGCCCCACACATAGAACATTGGAACAATTATATGTTCTCACTCCAGTCAAGTCACATTCGCATCACAAAAGAAGAAGATGAACTTGTATGGAAAAAATCTCCTCATGGGGTCTACACTCCAAAATTGGGATACATCTCAATAAATATTGAACTTTTTCAAAGACAACCAACCTGGTGGTGGCGAGGGCTATGGAAAGTAAAATGACCACAAAAAGAAAAAAAAATCATGTGGTGTGTAATCAATACAAAAGTCCCCACTTGGGAAAGCATGCAGAACTGAAGCATTGAAGGACCTGGATGGTGCACCCTCTACAAAGGAGCCAACGAAAATAATATGCACCTTTTCATCCTCTATCCTTTCTCCAAACAGGTCTGGAAAGACCTAACATTACATCTAAATCAGAGACTCATTTGGGAAGGACCCTCTGTTGAAACAATCTGGCAACCATGGACACAACATACGTCTTACAAAAACATCAAAGCTTTACCTTTTATTATTTGTTGGGGGATCTGGTTAGAACGCAATAAGGAAATATTTTAGGACCAATCTTCCCTTCTTGAACTCATTGCTGCCCAAGGATTAGCAATCCTCTCACATTTCCGTCAAGAAAAATATATCCCTCCCATCTGCCCCACTTTCCCCACTCCCATTGAGCTTTCTAATCCTTGGGCTTACTTCGATGACGCCTCACAAACCAATAATCAAATCTGTGGAGGAGGTGCAACCCTTTACCTCTCCAACAAACACCTCTTCAAAATCAAAATGGGATTGGGTCCAGGAACAAAAAACTATGCTAAACTCTTGGCCTTAAAGCTTCTACTTCAATTTGTAGGGGAAAAGGGGGTCCGAAATCTACAAATTTTTGGAGATTCAAAAAATGTTATCAACTGGACTCGTAAACAACAATCTTGTCACAACATCTTTTTGCAACCACTCTTAGAGGAAATCTTCAGATTACTAGACGCTCTTGACTCTTACTCACTTAAATATGTTTACAGGGAACAAAATCAATTAGTTGATTCTCTTTCAAAAGCTGGACTACAGCTTCCACATGGGACCTGACACATATCTAAAACAAAGGATGAAGACACATGAGTTTTTCCACCGCCCCTTCATAGAGGCCATGGGATAACTTCCTCCGGCTGAATTTTGACTTTGCTCAAATTTTGGATCAACAACAATACTTTTCACAAAAAGGTTGAACGACTCACTACTTTTTCTGGCACAGTAGTGCATCCCTCACAGACAAAGATTGCACATGACTCTTGCAAATCTATACGACTCATAAACTTTGTATTTTATTATCATACTATTTTTTTCCTATTGATAACAAAAGGTCAACTCATCTGTAGGACAGATGGAAAGTGCTCAACACCTACAAAATGTACTTTTGTCTCTTCGAATGAATAAAATTATGATTTTTTTTCCAAGGAAAAAAAATCATATTATATATAATATAATTGTAATTAATAATTTATATTTATTTATTGATTATTATATGGATTTGTAAGGATTCATTTTTCTCCATAAGCATCAAACTATTGAATTTATCATATATAATATAAGACATAATATTATATAAAACTAATACTTATATGATATATTTTTTAATCTAAATGAACTTTTTAATCAAATATAGTACAGCTACTTGATGTCCCGCTCACGCTCTCATGCCAGTGAAAAGTCTAGAGGCAAGATCGTTCTTTAAGTCGCACGCTCCAGTGAATGAAATGTCTAAAAGTAAGATCTCATGAAAATCACTGATGTGAGATGACTCCCACTACGCAGTATTGAGTGGAAGAGGGGACTTCGGATGTATTTATACGTATGCTAGACGGTAGGGCTTCAAATGTATATTATATTTCATTTTATATCATTTATCAAAAATACGGAGCATTATTTATATATCTATATATAGTTTTTTTTTATGAATAAGATAATGGGTTAAGTATTGGTATCTTTTTTAATTTGATTTCATTAAAATTTGGTAAATTTAATTTTCCTTGTTTTCATTCAAATTCGGTAAATTTTTTTTTTTTTTTTTTATTAAAATTGATTATTAAGTTGTTGGAATTGATACACGAAATTGAATTCATCAAGATATTAAAATGACATTCCAAACAAACAAATTTAACTAAGTTTTCAACAATCTTGTTGAAATTGATACATGAAATTGACTTCAAGATATTGAAATGATATTACAACGAACAAATTTAACTTAAGTTTTCAAAAATCAAATTTATTAATAATAGTCAACAACGATAACACCTAAAAACTCTTTCCACAAACTTTCTTCACCGTGTGTGTCCCCGGGATCCCACTACGTGTTTGACGGAGTGGCACCACCAATGAAATCTAAGTACAGCTATTTGATGTCTCCACCACGTGTTTGACGGAGTGGCACCACCAATGAAATCTAAATTCAGCGACTTTCCCAGTCTCTGTAAATCCCACCACGTGTTTGACGGAATGGCACCACCACGTGTTTGACGGAATGGAACCACCACGTGTTGACTGGGAAATCCCACCACGTGTTTGACGGAGTAGCACCACCACGTGTTGACTGGGAAATTCCACCACGTGTTTGACGGAATGGCACCACCAATGAAATCTAAGTACAGTTATTTGATGTATCGTTCAGGCTTCAGTCTCGCACTCATCCTTTCAGTCCCACATTCCAGTCAATGAAATTTATTTACATGTATGCTGACACCAGGGTTGAAATTTGATATTACTCATGCTTGTTAATGAAATTTATACTTAATATTAACTCTAGAAGGAATCTCCACTGTGAAGAGATTATAGATGTAAAAAAATTATATATTAATATAATTGGGTTAATTTTTTTCTGAAAAAATTTTCTAAAACAATTAAATAATAACATAATTTAAATCTAAAAAATAAGATATTAAAATTATTACATTTATTATTTTTTTTTTTTTTACCATTTTATTTTATTTATAAAAATAAAATATTAAATTATTTAATTTTAATTTTTTCTTTTAACTTACTACTTTATATCATCTTTATAATTAAGTAATAATCTAGAAACATGTAATCACTATAGATATTGATAATACAGTCCAATAATATGAATGTTTATAAACTATTTAAAAGTTTTATTAATTATAATCTATAAACATGTAATCACTATAGCTACTATACGTATTGATAGTACAGTCTAATAATATGAATATTTATAAACTATTTAAAAGTTTTATCAATTATAATCTATAAAAATGTAATCACTATAGGTATTATAGGTATTGATAGTACAGTTAAATAATATGAATATTTATAAACTATTTAAAAGTTTTATCTTTATAATTTAAGTAATCAATATAAGTATAAGTAGCAATATCCAATCATAAGAATTTTGATAAAATATTATGAAAATTTTGATAAAATGTTAAGAAAATTAATTTTTATAATTTTATATATTAATTTAGTAATTAGTTTTAGTGATCTTAAAATTATATTATTATTATTATCATTTCTTAACAAATAGTTTTATAATGATTTATATTATTTATTTTTAGTTTTATATCTTCTATAAATAATACTCTTACATTAGAATAATATTTAAATTTTTTATTAAATTATAGAAAAGATTATAAGTAACATTTCTTCTTCTTTTTCCTTTCATTTAAATTAGATGAACTTAATCTTAATTAAATTTGATTATCAAATTATTAAATTTAATTATCAAAATATTAAAAATGTTCAAATTAACTATTATAATATAAGATATAATAAATATTATAAATTTAAATTGATAAATAAATTTAAAGATTTTAAAAACCTTCACTTCATTCAAACTATACAATTTATGGATTTGATACATGCAATTTTATCAAACAAAATTATTGACTAGTTATCTACGTTCAAAAATATACCTGATATATTTTTCAATGACTTTTTTCATTAAAAACCATAAATATATAATTAAATGAAAACATTATATATTTAACAAGTCCTTTGGGAGCAACATAAAAAGCGTCGTGGTTGATCTTTCCATTTGCCACTCATAGATAAATTTCTCTTCAATGTTTCAAAAGCAAGCTGACATTGGTAAGTCCAAGAAAATTGTGTATCTTTAGATAGTAAAGAAAATCTAGGAAATCAATAAAAAAACAATGATACTAATTAGTATGTCTTAAAAAACTACAAACATTTTTTTGTGTTCTTGGGGTGCGAAGATTGGATATCACTTCAATTTTTACAGGATCTGCCTCGATTTCAACAAGAGAAATATGGAGTCTAATAACCATTCCTTTAGTCAGTGGCGTGTGACATTTCTCTTGTCTAAGAGACAAATTGGTTTCTTTACATCACTTGGCAACATTCTCCAATTAACCAATGCTTCATCAAATGTGTTACATACACTATAAATTCATCCATATATACTTTAATAAATTCATCCATATATACTTTACATAGTGATAAATCAAATATGAAAAGATACTAAAAACAATCCATTGAAATGTAGTAGGTGCATTAGAAAGACCAAAGGGAAATACTTGGTAAGCAAAGGCTCCCCATGGGAAGGTAAAAATGGTCTTATCTTGGTCCTTAGGGACAAGTTGGTTCTAATCATATCCATTGAACCCATTGAGAACTACTTCTTTCTTGCTAACATATCAAGGACTTAATCAATGAAAGGTAGAGGAAAATAGTTTTTTGAGGTAGCTTTATTTAGTTCTCTGTAATCTATGCAAACCCTCCATTTCCAATATTTATTAGGAACAATCACAAGGGGTGCAACCCATTGGCTATCAGAAATGGGATAGATGGAAATTACGATTAATAAAATTTGCAATTCAACTTTCACTATCTCATGCAATGTCAGGTTCATTCAACATTGGGGATATCGATCATGTCAAAAATTATCCTTGAAATAAATATGATGCATACAAAGATCAAGATGAATTTCCTTCATACCAGAATATTCCCGTGCAAAATGCATTAGCATTATTTTGTAACAAATCAATCAATCTTTATTTTTGTGAACCTTCTAGTCTAGGACTAATATTGAGTGTTTTCCTTGAGCTAACTTCTATTGGCATACTACTTGTTTCAGATACAGTGTAGAGATAAGATGGCATGGACTTGAATTTTGATTTTATGATAGAGAATGAACATTTGTCTTCTAACATAATCATGATATGATTGGTAGGTGAATAAGGATCAGTGAGGAGATCGTAGATGGGATCATCTTTAGTCTTCTCTTTAAACGAGAGGGAAAAATCAACTGTAAACAATTGTTGGGTATCTTTGTCATCATTGTCCTCATTACCTTACCACATGGGCATTTTGATTTGTAAATTTTCATGGATATTCCACTGGAACAGTTCATCCCAATAGATTTGATAAAAAAAACCGAAATCTACACTATTTAGTTTAAATTCCTTTAGATTCCAAAATATTTAGTTTATGATTTTTTGCTTATGCATGAAATAGATAAAATGCAGAAAATAGAGATTAGTAAAGTACAATCACACACCATCCACAATATAACAAAAATATTTTCTATGGGAAACCCTTATGAGATAAAACCCAACTAGAAGGTGAGGTTACTCTGCTCTCTTTTCTCTGGTATAGAAATGATGCAAGTACAAAGAAAGATGCACTCTCTTCAAAGTTTCATTTGACCTGTGGCCTGTATGGCTGCAATAGAATCCCTCTTCCTCTGTTATTCTCACATAATACCAGTCTCAAATGTTTTTCTCAACTATGGAACAAGATACAATGCAAAAGAATGGAACCCCTTTTCCTCTTAGTGGCTTCAGTCTCCCACTCATCCTTTTAGTGCCACACTCCAGCCAATGAAAAGTCTAAACCCAAATTCCAAACACAACCGACAAGTTTCCGCAAAAATTTCCTTATCATCATATACTAGGGATCCCACTACATGTTTGATGGAGTGGAACCATTAATGAATTCTAAATATAGCTACTTTATGTTTCATTCATCCTTTCAGTCCCACTAAAAAGTGTAAAGGAAACATCATTCTTACAGTAGCATGCTCCAGTCAATGAAAAGTCTAAAAGCAAGATCATGCAAATCGATGAAAAACCCTTTCACTTATAAGAGTGACACGACTCCCACTCCGCGGTATTGAGTGGGACATGGTGGTTTTGGAAGGGAGTGAAATTAAAAATCCCTCATGTATTTATTTACATGCATGCTGACAACATACTTGAAATTTGATATATATATGGAAACCAAAATAGATGGCCAAAAGTCTTGATGTCTCTAAAGTTGAATTTTCCATGTAACCATGAACAAAATGACACTAAAATTTCTACGATAGTTTTGACAGTGGAATGCACAGTGAAAAAAGAAAACAACTAAATTAAATAGTGAGTGAACCTGGATTTCCTTTTTCACCATGAGGTTGAGGCCAAGTAGGAGCAAAGAAGAACGACTGGGTGCAGGTCAAACATCCTCTTTTGTCTGGCTCGTCTGAAAGAACATTGAACAACATGTCCAAGTAGCTGCTAAGGATGGTGTGCCAATGAAGTTGGTCTTCCATATCCCATCACATATCAAATATGAGGTCTAAGTGACCCTATGAGAGGCGGTAGGTGTGAATCCATTCTGGTTCTGGCACTGTGTCGAGTGGAGGTTGACTCACTGGAGGGGTCTCCCCCTCATTTCTCTCCTCCTGAGGAATTTCCTCTTCAATTATGTAGGTATCCAATTCCAAAGAAGAGTTTGTTCCAAGGGTGGACTTACTAGAAGTGTTGGGCGAGGCTTAAGGGTCGAGGACTATATACAAAAAGGAACCCAAGGGGATTTATACTGGGATTGCGAGTATTTCTTCCTCGACATATGCCATGGGAGGACCTTCATCCATCCAAGTTTGGGCCAAGTAGGAGGAGGCGTCATAGAGGGGGTGCTATGGCGAATTGGAGAAGTATGGGGCGTGGGAGAAGAAAGACTTATCCTGCGTTGTAGGGAGACAAAGATATAGTAGGCTGACCCTCGCTTAGACTTGCCTCTTTCCCTAGGCATGATGGAGGGGTTAACCAAAATGGCGAACAAGAGCAGATTGAAATAACTGGAAAGGAAAAGGTCTGGATGAATGCAAATAACTATAGCTAGAGACGAGACCAAAACCAAATGACTGTAGCCATTGATTACCTCCTGAATTATAGATGGGATGGGAAGGTGAAGTGCCAGATGGATCGAGTGGAGATGGCTCATGTGGATCGTACCAATCCAAACATGTCGCCATTGCAACAAAGAGTACGCCATTAATCCATCTTCTGTATGTAGCCGCACCAACACACCTAACCATTGAATTTAGCTCATCCTGTGAGGTATTGAGGAGAGGGTGGTGACAGAGGCATTTAACATCATAATGTGCATGGGAACCAACTATCACCCCATCCCGGGGCTTGAAATTTGATATTATTCATGATTTTTAATGATTTTTTTTCAATTCATATAAATTTATACTTAATATTAACTCCAAAGCAATTAAATAATAATGCAATTTAAATCTAAAAGATAAGATATTAAAATTATTAAATTTATTATTTTTTCACCATTTTATTTATAATTTAATATTTTATTTCTAAAAATAAAATATTAAATTTTATAATTTTATAATTTTTTTTTATCTTACCAGTTTATATCATCTTTATAATTAAGTAATAATCTATAAATAAGTAATCACTATAGATATTAGGTATTGATAGTACAATCCAATAATATGAATCCTTATAAACTATTTAAAAGTTTTATCTTTATAATTCAAGTAATATAAGTAGCAATATCGAATCATACTAATCTTGATAAAATATTAATTTTTTTTTATAAAATGTTAATAAAATTAATTTTTATAAAATATTAAAAAATTAAAATTGATTTATTTTATTTTATTTGTTTTATATATTAATTTAGTAGTTGGCTTCGTTTTCACCTTAAAATTATATTATTATTATTATCATCATCTCTTAATGAATAGTTTTATATCCTCTATAAATTATACTCTTACATTAGAATAATATTTAAAAAATTTATTAAATTATGGAAAAGATAATAAGTAACATTATTTTCTCCTTTTTCCTTTCATCTAAATTAGATGAACTTAATCTTTTTTTTTTGTTTGTTAATTTGTGCGGGACCTGTTGGCTACGCGATTAACCCGTGGCTTGAGAAACCGCGACTCAGGGGCATCTAAGCCGTCAAAATCACCCGGGGATCGCACCCGGCCTGAGCCGCACCAATCCTTAACATGGTTGGATTTTTTTTCCCCGCAGGTTTCGAACCAGTGACTTTAACAACACGGAGTGGCTTAACAACACACTCCGTCACCGACTGTCCTACACCTCGGGGACTAGATGAACTTAATCTTAATTAAAATTGATTATCAAATTATTAAAATTAATTATCAAAATATTAAAAATGTCCAAATTAACTATTATAATATAGATATTATAAATTTTATCAATTTTAATTGATAAATAAGTTTAAAGATTTTAAAAACCTTCACTTCATTTAAATTATACAATTTCTGTATTTAATACATGCAATTTTATCAAACAAAATTATCGACTCGTTATCCTACACTATTTTAATAAGAATGATAAAATATCTACATCATATGTTTTCCAACGACTTTTTTCATTAAAAACCATGAGGGTGAAATCATGAAAATGGGTGTCTATTTTGCTTGTTTTATGATAAAAAAAACTATATTTTTACAAGTTCTTCAACTTCTTGCATACAAAAGTATTTTTTTATTTAGAATTTCACTTTACAGTAAAAACAAAACTTGTGAAGAATTTTGTTAGCTTTCCAATGACTATTTTTCAAATTTATTTTATTAAGATTTGATATGTCAATTTGACATTTGTTTAACAATATGTTCCTTAAACATGAAAGGAATGATAATGAGTTATTTTTTCCTCCAACAATGTATCTATTATTAAACTTATGTGTTTAACAAACGAAATATACTGCACCAATCTACAAAGACTATTTTTTTATGACTATAATTTTGAATCTAATGGATGAATATTATAATTTCTAGAATTTTTTTAATTTGACCAAGCTGAAAACGTTGCAGATTTTAAACACATGTTTTACTCCACCTTGTATCTATCTTAATTTTTACTTAAAAGTAAAATCTAAAAATACCCTTTTGAAAAGAACAGTTTAAGGATTATTAATATAAATTTTTCTAAATTTTTCACTGTGCATTTTTAGAGAAACAGATATTTCATTTCACTGAATCATAATGTCTACTGAAAATATTATGCAATGATTTTTTTTTTAAATTAAATAAAACAAAATAAAAATAATGAAAATGAAAACAAATTATAGGAATTGAAAGTAGATTCAATTTTTCAAATGCTGATGTCATTTTCGAAACCAAATTCTAAGTATTTGTAGGAGTCCGCAACCTCCAAAGTTCAGGTAAGATTGGGGGAATTCTCTGGTTTCTGGATACAATCACAATTTCTTGTTTTTGGCCGAAAGAATCTTTCGGTTGAAACAATATTCTTTTGGCTGAAAGACTAAATTCTAATGGAAACCGTCAAAACTAAATGGTTTCCAGGGTTTTCGGTCGAAAAAAACTTGTTTCGGCAGAAAGATGGTTGAGTGAATTCCGCTGGTCAAAAAAAATGAAAAGACACGTCATATCGTTTCATTTCACACCAAATCGTATAAACACGCTTTCGACCGAATAGATTTAACACAATTCATCTCTTGTTTGATGGTTTTCTAGAGCACCTAAACAAGTTTCGATTCATCTTTTTGGTTTTTTTTGAATAAGGTAATTGATGTTTGTTTAAGTTTTTATTGGAATAACAATTTATATGTTGAAAGATAAATGTTGAGCATTTTTTCAAGGTGAAGTCTTTGTTGACCATATATTTTACAGATAACTATAAAAGTCATGAGAAACAAAAGTTTGCACAAGAGAAAATTTGATCGCACTCGAGATGATACTCACCATAACGAATAAAGGAAAGAGCATTATTGGAGAAAGAAACGCGAACGTGCAAATATTGAAGAAAGAAATGATGATAATGTAAATAGAGATTTTCAACAAGAAGAAGTCCAACTAGGTATGCATGCACATATTGTCTATATTAAAAGTATAGAATTCAAATTTAAAATATTGTTTAATATAATTGATTGTAATTACAATTTGATGTTTTTCAAAAAACATAAATAGATTTATCTCATAATGTTGAAGAAGACGTTGAAACCAAAATTGAAGCAGAAGACGTTGAAACCGAAATTGAAGAAAAAGATGAATCACCTATAGGTATGTACATAAATTTAGATAATACAAGATGAAGACTTGTATATATAGTTTAGTGAATTTATGTTTGGGTTTTTTTTTTTAATATAAACTTTAAATTGAAATATGTAGGAGAATTTATCAACATTGATGATGAAATATTAGAAAATGTTGATACTGACAAATTTGGGAAGAAAAAATCTAAGCATTATATAATATATCGAACTAAGAATATGTACGATACTTTTTTCAAAGATGAATCAGTAATAGTACAAGCTCAACTTTTACTCTGTCTAATAAAGTCAAGAAAGTTAAAAGAAGCTACATCATTATTGGGTATTCAAAAGTTGACAAAAGATACAAAGGTGAAACAAAATGTCTTTGACAATATAACTAGTGTATTAAAAGATTTTGTAAAATCTCGAAAAAAAGATGTCAGTGTTGCACATAGAGCGATACAAACAACAGTTGTTTCATCTAGAAATATAAAAGATCGTTTGACACGACACATGGCAAAAATGATGGGAACATCAAGAATAACATTGCACAAACATAGAAAATTTCGATTGCAAATAGATGGAAATGATGAACTAGCTTGTTGGACAGTGATTTCTAGACAACCCTACAAATATAGACTTGCAAAAAATGTTAAAGAATTGGCCCATAATTGTTGGTTGGCAGAATCTCGTGTTTCACCACATACAAGGGATGTGTTGCGATGAAGAATAATAGAAAAACAACATGAAGAACATCCAAAACATATATTGCTAATGACACAAAAATAATTGTTCAATAAGTTCAAAGAAGAGCACAAAGAAGTTAAAATTTCCATCAATACATTTGTGCAACAAAAACCATGGTTTGTTATACCCTTCACTCTTTGTGACACTTGTTGTTGTCATTATCATGTGGAATTTGAGTTGTATTACGANTTTTTTTTTTTTTTTTTGGTAAAACTTTATGGCCAAGTTCACCTCCTCCTTCCACATTCCGTGCTTTTATATCTGAAATTCTATGTGAAAGAGAAAGTGATGATTTATTTTACAAAAAAAAACATGTTGGTGGAAAGAAATGTGACCGTTGTGGAAATCTAAGTTTGTTTCACTCAAAGTATCATATTGATATGAATGATCAATCATTTTCTAATATAACAGTCAATTGGAAGAGATATGAATATATCAACAACATGGCTCCACATTCTTCAAATGTTATTTCCAAAATGATTTATTTGAGAGTATATAAAATCTGTGTGATAGATTTTTTGAAGAAGTTTGAGGAAGAAATTTATAAATACACCAAGCATTCACATAGAGCTCTATGGAAATACCTACAATTCAAACAATCTCGTGAAGTGTTTCCACCAGAGACAATTTTGTCTGTAGTTGATTTTGCAAAGAATTACACATTCACTGCGCAAAAAGAAATACAGAGTGAATATAATCATTTTGATCAAGTCATGATATTTGTCCATGTTCTATATAGACATGTTCAACGGACTGTTAATAACATAGAAAGCACCAACGACAATCGATATGTTATTAAAGAATATCACTTTTATATAAGTGATGATCGAGCACACAACACACATTATGTACAACATTGTTTTGATAAATTTTACGATTCATTGAAAGAACGTGAAATCAAATTCAATTAAAATTGGATATGGTCAGATGGGTGTGCGAGTCAATTCAAATCTTCACAATCATTCTATTGGTTATGTCGTCTTCATAAAAAATCAAACATTACACATTGTTGGAATTGTTTTGAGACTGGTCATGGAAAAGGAGAGCACGATGGTGCAGGGGCATGTGTAAAATGAGCACTTTGAAGGTATCATATGAACCCTCATGTCGATCGATTTGAATCCGCTGAACAAGTTGTTGAATGGTGAAAAATGGTGCTAAGCCATGAATATAATCTGTCAAGGGATGTGCACAGGTGTGTCTATATATACATGTTACACATGTACACATGATATTTTTATTTGAACGTGTTCAAATTTATATTCAATCTTCAATCATTTTCTTGAGAGATTTCAAGTTAACAAGTTCTTGTCTTGTGCAAGTTTTTTTGATATGTTGGAATCCAATATATAAATAGATCAATCTCATATGACGCCAGTACAATACATGGGACATGAAAAATACATTCAGTTAAAAAAAACGTTATCAAAATGTGTTTGCATTTGATAGAAGAAATGAGTCTTGTTTTTGTTCAGTTTGCATAGAGGACACAAAATCCATAGATATTTGCGAAAACAAAAATGCAGAATATGTTAAAGTTTGGAGACATACCGAACTTAATATAAAAGGGAAAATTCCACTTGCAAGCTCAGAGGAGATGGAATCAAATGAAACTATAGTGTCAGTTGATGGTAATAGAGTTTCTGATCTTGTTAGAGAAGGTAATTTTTATGTTTAAATTTTTTCAAATAACTTGTAGATGTACTTGTGTGATAATCTAACATGAACTATTTGTTATCCAATATATCCAATTATTTGCAGGAGATGTCTTTGCCATGGTTGCACCTGTCGACAACACTGAAAATGTGAAATATTATTTGATGTGATGCACAGAACAAAAGATGAGGCTATTAGAAGATTTTGATGATAACAATTTTATATATGAAAGATGATCCATTATATTGAAAGGATATTTTTTTCGAGAAACCCATCAAACCGATACTCATGTTCACTTTCAAGACTATTAATCAGATGTCACAAGTTGTCAATATAGTCATTTGGTATGTGCAGTGCACAGAAAGTCAATAGAAGTTCAATAAAAAAAAAATTAGAAAATGGAAAATGTCCAAAGTCAATCATGAACGAATAATTGAAGATGGAATACCATTACGATTTTTTTAAACAAGTGACACATGTACATTTCAGAATTTTTTATTTTGCATTGAAAGTACATGTATTTATGAATATCTAGGATTTTAGAATCAATTCCAGTTTAACTTACTTTCATGGTCCATTCAATTAAGAAAAGTTGTATTTCCCATGAATTATAAAGTTTACCAAACCTTATTTACAATTTTAGGGAAGAACCTATAGATTGTATATAGGGAACCTAAATTGACCTATACTTTGGATGATTATACTTTAATCCTACAAATTATCCAAATCATATACACAAATCCTTTAATGCATGTAACCGATTTACTACATATAGGATAAATGCATTCATTATTTGCAATTTGATTGTTCAATGTTTTTTATATGAAGATGATAACTTCATATGAAAACTAGGACCCATTTCCATGTCATTATAAGGGACTATTGATGGCTTAGAAAAACTTTAAATTCTAATAAACTTTAATATCAATATAAATTTTAATGAAGATCGCTTACTTATATTAAATTTGATGTCTTGTTTTGACTATTTTCATTGTTGGAATTATATTAAATTTAATGACTTGTTTTGACTATTTTCAACCATATTTCCAAATCAAACAAAATTTAAATTATAAGTGAGAAACTATAATTTTTATTTCACATTTTCTTGAATATTATTTCATTGTGAAATTTCATAAGAAACTATAAAATTTGACGAACTATAAAATTTAATTTTTATTTCACATTTTCTTGAATATTTCATTGTGAAATTTGATAAGAAACTATAAAATTTGATGATTTATTTTTTAAATCAAGAAAATAGTATATTGAAATTATTTCATCCAATATTTTATATAAATAAACATAGTGCAAGTAAAATCAAGACAAGACAAAATATTACATGAGTTATCTCATTATCTCTTCTATCTCTTCGTGTGCTTCTCTGTTATCATCTTTGTAGTTTTCTTATAGTTGTTTGTATGAGAAAGAAGGTGAATTCAAAGACCATTAAAACCTTTCATTGAGATGTTGATGTAAATTGAGATTTTGATGTAAATGTGAGACCATGCCTGTCAGAAAATATCGAAATGATAAAGACCATGTAAATGTCCTATGTTCAAATTCAAGTGTGTGTAGAGCCCCTTGTGTGTGTCTCTCTTATTTTGTAATATTTATAGTGGTTTTCTTCATTCTTCCATTTGTTCAAGTGATTCTTTCTTTCTATGTCTTCTAACCCATTATTACACAAATTTTCTTAGCTCTTTCTTCTTCTTTTTTTCACGCGAAAATAGCAGTTTCATTGTTATTCTATTAGAATCAAATGAAATTTTTTGTAACATATGGATCTAGAAAGTGATGATAAAAAAAGATATGTAGTCTTTCCTTCCTTCCACATTTTTACATTGTAGTAAAGTTATAAAAAGTCATCTAGTGTCATATACAAAATTATTCAAAAAAGGGACATCTGTAAAGATCCAGGGTAGAAAAGTGTTCGCCTTTATGTTGAATTTTATTAGTCCACAGTGAAGTATGTTGAATTTTATCAATCCCCATAGGCCCAAGAACAGTCCACAATGAAATATGTTGAATTTTATCATGTGTTTTTGAACAGTCCACTGTGAACATAAAATGAAACATTTAAATTAATACATAGTAGGATAGGCCCAAGAGTTCAGCCTTATGTTGAATTTTATCAGTCCACAATGAAATATGTTGAATTTTATCAGTCCCCATAGGCCCAAGAACAATCCACAACGAAATATGTTGAATTTATCATGTGTTTTTGAACAATCCACAATGAACATAAAAGGAAGCATTTAAATTAATACATAGTAGGATAGGCCCAAGAGTTCAACTTTATGTTGAATTTTGTCAATCCACAATGAAATATGTTGAATTTTATCATGTGTTTTTGAAGAGTCCACAGTGAACATAAAATGAAGCATTTAAATTAATACATAGTAGGAAAGTATTTAAAAGTTTGATGCTTAATTTAATGCATTGTAAGAAGGATAATATACAAAACATTTGTTTAAAACTAACAACTTTGCCCCTTTTTTTCCATCAACTTAGTGTAGACACCTTTGAGCATTTGTCAGACCACCACAATCTATCAAGCCAAGTCTTGAACCAAACCAAAACAAAGTTATTCTTACAGTAGTAATGGTGTTTAATAGATTAACAACAAAGTAATTTTATTTCAACATTGGCATAGTAAAGATAGAGCCTCTCATCATTCTAATTTCATAAAGATCTCTATTGGTGAAATGGAAATGCCATAAGACTACCATTTATGGAACATAAATAGTGGTGCAATGAAGAAATGGAGAAAACACAAAATTAATGTCCTATAAAAACAAAAGTTAGAATATGAAATCCATATTTATGTTATAGCTAGCTTAAATAAGAAAATAAATATTACTAAAATAAGAACAAAGTCTTATAAGCTTT
>ML778160.1:230037-245473 GCA_009831015.1 Picea engelmannii
ACAGTGTAGAGATAAGAAAGAATGGACCTGAACTTTGATTTTATTATAGAGAATGGACATTTGTCTTCTAACATAATAATGATATGATTGGTAGGTGAATAAGGATCAATGAGGAGATCATAGATGGGATAATCTTTAGTCTTCTCTTTAAACGAGAGGGAAAAATCATCTGTAAAAAATTATTGGGTATCTTCGTCATCATTGTTCCCATTCCCTTACCACATGGGAATTTTGATTTGTAAACTGTCATGAATATTCCACTGGAACAGTTCATCCCAATAGATCTGATAAAAAAAACCAAAATCTACACTATTTAGTTTAAATTCCTTTAGATTCCAAAATATTTAGTTTATAATTTTTTGCTTATGCATGAAATAAATGAAACGTAGAAAATAGAGATCAGTAAAGTACAATCACACACCATCCACAAGATAACAAAAATATTTTCTATGGGAAACCCTTACGAGAGAAAACCCAACTAGAAGGTGAGGTTGCTCTGCTCTCTTTTCTCTGGTATAGAAATGATGCAAGTACAAATAAATAGGCACTCTCTTTGAAGTTTCCTTTGACCTATGGCCTGTATGCTTGCAATAGAATCCCTCTTCCTCTTTTATGCCCACATAATACCAGTCTCAAATGTTTTTCTCAACTATGGAACAAGATACAATGCAAAAGAATGGAACCCCTTTTTCCTCTTAATGGTCTGATATTTAACATAGCTTGATAGCCATATAGGGGTAGGTTTTTGACTTCCTCAACCCTCAATTTTGATAGGGTTTTGGACCTTCTAGAATATTATTGAATTTATATACATGGCTAGACCAAGATGCATGATTAATGGGGGATGATGTGGCATCCTCTTGTACCATGGTGGTCAACACGGTAGGTCAACTTGCGAGAGGCATAACTTTTGCATATGAGCTCTGATTAACGCGATTGTTGAACCGTTGGAAAGATCTTGGTGTGTAGAATAGTGTTATAAGGTACAACTTATGCTAGAACATTTTTAACCCCCAAAAATATCATTTGATGCCTCAAAATGGCCCTAGAAGGTTCTCGACCCTAATTTTCCAAATTGGGACCTGCCACTAAAATGGCCCTGTAGGTTGATTTTTCCAAATTTTTCCACTCTAAAAGGATCAGGATAGATGGAAAACAATATAATGATCTAATCCAGATCATAACTCCCCATTTAGGGGGGATTTTGGTCCCCAAAATATTTACTGTATGAGGTGAGGAAATTTTTCCTCTACCTTCTCCCAGGACCACTACTTTTTTTTGCTTGGAAGTTATCTTGCCAACCAAATTTTCCAAAGGTAATGGTGCCCCTGTCTTGTAGTTTTGGACTACTTTTTCAAAATGATTCCCTCTGGTAACTCTACGTGAGCATCTGGTGCTAATTCCTTTATGGAAGGTAGGACTTTCTCCTCCTTCTAATACAACATGGAAGGCTCATAGAGTTTGGGATTCTCCACATTCACTATTGAATAAATGCACATGTATGGGGGTAGACTGAGTTTGTAGGAATTATCTCCCACCTTTTCCAATACCTCAAAAGGACCATACCTCAAAGCCCTGATATTCTTACAAGGACCTTATAGCCTTTCCTTATTCAATTGTAACCATACTATGTCTCCCACTCTAAATTTTCTCTTTGTTATGTTCATATGTAGGGAATATTATTAATTAAATGGTACCAGAGGTAATTTTGTTGAATTACTAGTAATGGGGACATTAACTTGGTATTAGAGAAGAAAAAAATTTGTGTGGCATCGCCCATATTGGATTTGGGGATGCTACATTGTGGTATCAAAGACTAAGGTTCAATACTAAGCCTGCATGGGTTAGTTAGCAGAACACTGAAGATAGAAATTGCAGAAATTTAATTTTCAGAGGATTTCTCTAATATATTTGATGAAATTACTGCAGTGAAATTGGGGAAAAATTTATAAGTAATTTGAGGGATTTTAGACAGAGATTAGAAATACCCAAATTTTAATTGCAATCTAAACAAATTCGGGCCTGTAGATGGCTAGATTTCAAATTTGCAGTACAACCATGGAAGAATTGGTGCAAATTTCCTCAATTCATGAACAAAATTGAGAGAAATTTGCACCCAAAATTGTCAATCAATCATGAATGGATGTAATGGACTAAATATAGGGCCAAATTGTTCATAAAAAATCTAATTACAAAGCTTCAATGACGACCCAGGGAAGAAGTTATGAATTGGGGTGAAATTTGGAAAAGCCCCAATTTCTTTAGTGTAATTCATGGATAATTCGATAGGGAATAGTTGAATTACATGTACAGAGGTCAAATTTATTCTTATAGGGAAGAAAATGGCCATATTAAAATTAGTTTCAAAGCTTCAATGGAGACCTGAGGGAAGAATCACGAAATTGGGTGTAATTGGAAAAATTCAAAAATTGGGCAAAGTTGGGTATTTTTTGTACGCTGATGTCAGTAGTGACGTGGAGCCACGTGTCAGCTGACATGAAATATGTGATGTGTACTACCACGGTGGTAGTTACATTATGGCAGGTGGAAAGTGTGGCATGGAAAATTGACATGAAGCCACGATGGAAGGGGCGCCTGCTTGACCTGCAAAACGTCAAAGTAGAAGGGGCACCTTCCTTACTTGCATAACACCATGGTAGAAGGGGCACCTGCCTTACCTGCAGAACCTTGATTTTGGACCAATAGAACCCTGATTTTGGGGGGGTTCCTTGTTCATTTTGGAAACCACCAGAGGTGGGGGGGGATCCACGAGGAGCCACCATGTCACCAGGATGAAAACCAGAGGGATCCATTTCAGAGTGAGAGTGGTCAAAGGATGGAATGGTATCATCTAGTGTAACATCCCCGGCCACCCATGGCCGGGCCATGCTACATGAGGGAACACTTTCGTTCTCTCACTGTGGAACATACTGTAACATACCCAATATTCAACTAAGCTATGCCACAAAATTTTTTACTTTAAAGGACTGCATGCAATTAAAACATACACACACAACAATCTTGTGGAATATTTACATATAAAATGTAAACAAACAATTACATTATGTAAATATACAATTTCATACTGAAATAACAGTAAACACAGACATGCAACATATACAGGAAAAACCCATAAAATAAGCACGTAAACAATAATGCAGCATGTAAATTAATCACACAATTGGTACTTATCTTGGTAAGAATGTCACCAACTGCATGCAGACCGTCCATGAACCTTCCAGCCTTAGACTACACTGTTCGTCACTCTCAATAGTGAGTCACCCCCGAGTAGGGACTAAACTCCACCCGAGTAAGGGATTCCTAACCTAGCTAAAGGCTCATAGACAACAGGAAAGACTCTGTCTCAGGTGCTTACTCAACTAACATCCTACAACCTCTCATTCCCCACATGCCTATCCCACCCAAGGGAGTGTGCCCCATCTCTTCTCAACAGTCCTTCAGTTTCCCCACTTCCCTTCCAGGGCTTCAACAATAGGCCAGACAGGAAGTCTCAGAGCACTGTAGCTGTAGTTTAGCACCTTCAGGAAATCAATCCCCAACACCAGCAACTCTCCCACTCAGATAATTTCTCACGAGCCTGACAACCTGCTTCTTCAATATCCCATAGGCCTAACAACCCGCTTCTTCAGTCCTACTCCCAAGCTAACCAACTACACAATAGATATGGCTATGGATACAATTCTAGTACAGTGAAAATAAATGTCCGAAGGATAACTGACTGTGTGAGTGAAATGGTCATGGAATCATGGCTGAATGATCGAAGGAATCATAAGAGAGATGATGGTAAGAATGACGGGAAAACTATGAAAATGAACTAAGTCCCAATGCTATGTATGCATGTCCCCAACTTGACACTTATCGTGTTGGGAGCTACTTTGGACCACTTGTCCCCAACTTTAGAACTTAGGATAAAATAATTATCCATACTTTATGTTTTAAGAAATATTAATATAATGTTCCTTTTTGGCTTAAGCTCTCTAGCTTAGCCCTTTCTCTTAACGTTTGGCCCTCCCTTTCCCTAACTGGTGGAGTTTAGTCCCCCATCTCTTTTATCGTGGTCGGTCTGTGTGCAGTGATGTATTTTATATTAATCATGAGACATATACAAAATAGGCACACTGGCCTTTGACATCTAGGTGCTCTAGCCTAATTCCAAAACATAAGCTTCCCAACTTATAATAACTGGCTCACTAGCCTATAACACATATCATATACACAAAGGATCGTTGACCTCAACATTGTGCGCACTTTAGTTACTGCGCACGGTATCCAGGAATGTGCACACTACATCATTTTACTGCACAGTACCTACGTGCACTATGCCATGAAAGGTGCATTACAAAATGATGTCAAAACAAATCACCATCTTAAGTACACTTACATTACATTTATAATTGGGTTTGGCCGAGGGATATTATAATCCCCTCCCCTTATTTATGCACTGTCCTTAGTGCATCATGTACCCATATACAACAAAATTTCAAAAATTCTAAAAAAGATGCGGTTATTCTGCTCACATTGCATCCTCATGCTCCCAAGTAGCGTCCTCAAGACCATACTAGGTCCATTGGACCTTTACAATCCCTATGGCTATATTCCGGAGATGTTTGATTTTTTGGTACAGAATGTGCACCGGATGCACTTGGAAAGCACCTTCTTTCTCTACCTGAATCATATACTAATCAATAACATGATTAACATCAGGTATATATTTCTTTAGCAATGATACATGGAATACATTATGAACATACATAGATGCAGGCAATGCAATCATATAAGCAAATGGACCAATCCTCTCTAGGATTTCAAATGGACCAAAACATCTAGCTGCCAACTTGGCGCAGCTTCCCAGCTTCAGGGAACTCCTATTAGCTTTCACTTTCAAGGAAACATGATCACCCACTTTGAACTCTCTATGGGTTCTGTTCTTATCAGCATAAATTTTTTTCTTGTCTTTGGCAACTTTCAAATTCTGCTTAACTTTTATCATTTGGTCCTCCATCTCCTTGAGAAAATCTGGCCCAACTACTTTCCTATCAGCTGGATTATCCCAGCTCACTGGAGTATTGTACTTTCTGCCGTAAAGTGCTTCAAATGGGCTCATCTTCAATGATGCCTGATACCCATTGTTGTAAGCGAATTCTACCAAGTGCAGGTAGTCTTTCCATTTCGATGGTTTGTCCATCACATACATTCTCAATAAGTATTCTATCACTCTGTTCACCCTCTCTCTCTTTCCATCAGACTCAAGATGATAAGATGTACTAAAGTTCAGATTCATTCTAAATCCTTTGAACAATCCTTTCCAGAATTTCGAGGTGAATTTCGGGTCTCTGTCGGACACAATTGTTTTAGGAATTTCGTGCAATCGTGCCACTTCCTTCATGAAAATATCAACAACATCTGCTGCCTTATGAGTGGTTTTCAGTGGAATAAAATGGGCATCTTTTGTAAGCTTGTCCACCACCACCGTGATCGAATTATGCAGCTTGCCTGTTCTGGGAAATCCCGTAATAAAATCCATTGTCACCACTTCCCACTTCCATTCAGGAATGGGAAAAGGTTGCAACAACCCTGTTGGGTGCCTATGCTCAACTTTAACTTTTTGGCATTCCATACATCTAGCAATGTATTCAACAATCTCTCTCTTCATACCTGGCCAAAATTAATGGCTCTTGACCGCTGCCACAATTTTATGATATCCAGGGTGCCCTGCATAAGGAACATTATGCATCTCATGCAAAATCATATGTTTCAAGTCCTGGACATTTGGTACAAAAATTATGTTCTTGTATAGTAGTATTCCATCTATTCCCAAATTATAAATATCCATCTTCTGTGGCATCTTACCTTGCTGTAGCTTTGCTACCAATTCTCTGTACTATAGGTCTACATTTGCAGTCTCCAGAATTTTGATTTTAATATCAGTCTGATACATGCTAATGGTTGTAGCATGTAGTTCATGCACCCTCCTGCTGAGTGCATCAACCACTTTATTCTCCTTCCCCTTGATATGCTTTATATCAAAGTTATATTCTCTTAGAAATTCTAACCATCTTCTTTGCCTAACATTTAGATTTGGCTGATCAAATAAATATTTCAGACCATTGTAGTCTGTTCTTAGTTCAAACCTTTTCCCCATGAAGTAGTGTCTTCATTTCCTCAAGGCATGCACTATGGATGCCAACTCCAAATCATGAGTTGCATAGTTTCTTTCATTCTCCTTCAACTTCCTTGATTCATAACATATAACAAACCCATTTTGAGTGAGGACTCCACCAAGTCCTTCTTTACATGCATCTGTGCATACAATTAAGTCTTCATTTGGGTCTACAATCCTTAGTATTGGAGCACTTGTCAATAATTGTTTCAAGTGTTGGAAACTCTTTTCACAATCCAGTGTCCATTGAAACTTTACACCCTTCCTTTGCAAGGAAGTGATTGGGTGTGCAATCTTTGAGAATCCTTTAATGAATATCCTATAATAACTTGCAAGACCCATGAATGATCTCACATCTGTCACATTCTTTGGTGCTGACCATTCTCTAATGGCTTCTATCTTCTCAGGATCCACTGTTATTCCATCCTTTGAAATGATATGTCCCAAGTAGTGAATTTGCTTCTAATAAAATGAGCACTTGTTCAATTTGGCATACAACTGATGCTCCCTTAATACTTGCAACACCATTCTCAAATGATGTTCATGCTCTTCCTCTGACTTAGAATATATAAGGATGTCATCCAAAAAGACAATGACAAACTTGTCTAAATATTCTCGGAAAACACCATTCATTAAGCACATGAAAACAACTGGTGCATTTGACAACCCAAATGGCACCACTGTGAACTCATAATGACCATACCTTGTCTTGAAGGAGGTCTTGTTGATATCTTCCTCTTTAATCCTTACCTGATGGTATCCTAACCTGAGATCTATCTTTGAAAATATCTTTTCATCCTTCAGTTGATCAAAGAGATCATCAATCCTTGGCATAGGATGCTTGTTCTTTACAGTCACTTTATTCAACTGTCTAAAATCAATGCACAATCTTAATGTTCCATATTTATTTTTCACAAACAAGACTGGGGCACCCCAAGGTGACACACTTGGGCGTATATACCCCTTCTTCAGAAGTTCTTCAAGCTGCATTCACAACTCCTTCAATTCTGGTGTACTCATTCTGTCAGGAGTCTTTGAAACTGGAGCTGCTCCAGGCATTATATTTATAGAGAAATCAATGTCTCTCTTTGGGGGTAGTCCTGGTACCTCCTTGAATACATCTTCAAATTATTTCAGGACTACATAATCTTCCAAATTTGGCACCTTATCTTTAGCTGTCTCTTCCATATGTGTTGCAAATAATTGACACCCTTTTTTGTAACATTTCTTCAGCTGGAATGCTGAAATTTCTCTAATGGTTACTGCCCTAGGAATCCCCTGCACCTTCCTTTGGTTCCCTTCCTCATCTAGGCAAGTAAATGCTTTGTTATGACAGTCTAAGAGAGAATTATGTTGTTCCAACCAATCCATCCCAATTAGACAGTCATAGGAACCTAAAGGCAAGACATTCAAATCTGCCTTGGTGTTCAGTCCATTCATGTCCATGAGGCATGACTTAACCATCTCAATAACTTTTCTTTTGGCTCCTGTAGCCAGATGCACCAACCAAGATTTTCCATGCTTGCTTCTTGGTAATTGAAAACTTTCCACCATCTTAGGATCTATATAACTATGACTAGATCCTGAATCAATTAAAATAGCAATGGTTCGGTTGTTAATCATACCTTCCACTTCAATCATATGTGACTGATACTCTGCTTACTTGTTGTCTAGGACTGCATAGATCCTTGGCATATTTCTACCCATGTCCTCCACTATTTTAGCTTGTTGTACATTGTGAATAGTCCTTCCTTTTTCACCTCTATGAGGACAATCTCTAAACCCATGATCTTTTTTACAACCCCAACGTTGAATAGGTGGATGCCTTGGCCTTTGACTCCCTGTGTCAATTGCTCTGGGTTCTCTAGGCGTTTGTTGTCCCAGTGGATTATTTTTGAAGAAGGGTGGTTTAGATCCCTTCTTCCTCTGATCCATCTTTAATTTCTTTTTGTCTTCCCAAGTCTTTTGGAAAGTTGGCCTTGATTTTTGTTGATCATATAGGCATTTATCTTGCCTTATGGTCTCTTCCAATGTCTTGGGATCATCATACTGTATTTTGTCACTGATGAATGATGACAATACACTCAAATACCTTTGAATTTTGACTGTTTCATCCTTGATGAAGGAGACATATTTCAGCAGTTCTAGAAACCTTCTCCCATATTCATCTATGGTCATACTTCCAAGCTTGAGTTCAAAGAACTCTTTCATTTTCTTGTCATAATATCTCTTAGTCAAGTATTTCTTCACAAAATACTTCTTGAATTATCTCCAAGTAACACTTTTCTCTTTAATGTGTTGCACCTGCACAAGCTGATCTCACCACATGAATGCCTTTCCCTTGAGTTGATAGATGGCAATTTTGCCCTCTGCATGAGAAGAATAATTATGCAATTGAAAATAATTTCTCATGCCCAAAAACCATGTTTCTGCATCTTCATCCTTCTTGTTCTCACCATCAAATGTAGGAGGTTTGATTTTGTTCATTTCTCCTCGTAGCTCATCCACCCTAGATCTCTTATGCCTTCTGACAGGGGATGGACTGAAGCTGCTACCTTCTCTCTTATTGGAATGCCTTGGGGAGTTGTGGTGATGTCTGCTAACACTTCTTGCTCTTCTTTTCTCATCCAAAGGTTTGTGACTTCCATATTTGCTTGAGCCACTCTCCTTATCCAATTTCTTTTCTATTCTATTCAAGCCCTCTAATAACTTCATGTTGAAATCATCCTACTGCTCCTTGGCTTTCATAAGCCTTTCATTATCAGCTTTATGGCTTTGGACATCCTTCTGCAAACTTTTAATGGTCTCTACCATATTCATGTTTTCATTCCTTTCATCTCCATGTCCATTAGAGTTTGTTCCTTCAAATGGACATCCATCCCTTTGCTCTCATCTTGCTGACTATAATTCCCCTATGCCTCTTCCATTCCTATGGACTCTGCACTAATCTGATTTGATCTTAATTCTGCAAAATGTGTAGCCATCAAAACTTATCAGGCTAACTAGTTCAACAATTCATGAAAAATATGAACCATTTTGGTTCAATATATACATTAGAATTATTTCTTCTGATTTCCTGATGTTATCACCATGAAATTTTTTAAAATAGATGCTTGGCACCTCCCGAGATACATCGGGGTGGAAGGCAGGCTACCGAATCCACTTTCGCCAAAGTCCCGATGTCACATTTTTTAGTATGTGAAACCACCACTCATGGGACGGGTGACGGCTAGTCAGATCACCCTGTTTCACTCATTCAGTACTTCACAGTGGTATGATGTTAGGTGAACGCTGCCATGTAACGAAATCAAACGCTAATCATTTGAAATGGGTTATCCACGCATGGAAAACCAACGTATTTGTACGTAAGTTTGTCTGTGATTCATGATTGGAACTCTATATCTACCAATTCTCAAGTATGGAGGCATCATCTTATCCATAAATGGAGTAATATCCAAATTTGCTCGACTTTCTGATCTCATAAAATCATTTCGGTGTCCAAAAAATTGAGGTACATGGACAAAGCTATATCCAGTGAGACTGGTTATTCAGGCAACATGGTAGATTTTCCTACGAGTAAGAAGGAAAGGGTAATTGCGCATATAATAGCGACTAAATTTCACACAGAACCTGCCACAGACTCAAAATTAGAAGTCAGGTTAAATCTCATTATGAAGGATCTAGTCATCAACAGGCGAGCTGTTAAGAAGAAATAGGGCAAGCGATAGAAGAAAGAAACCATAGTTGAAACGACTGAAGGTGTTGGAGAGGATCAACCAGTCTAGTTAGATACTTTAAAGGAGGAAATCACTAAGCTGAAATGAGTCCTTGAATAAAATTAAGTACATTTCAACAATTTTTGGACAGAAGGTAGTAAAGGTAAGGGACTCCAGAGATGATAGACATGTTCTTAAACGGTTCCTTGAAAATAGGATAACTGTTATTTTAAATCATTCCCTTTTTGTAACTTATTTTAAAGTGTGGGATTCCATGAAGCATGCGCTATTTTGATTACTGTATTTTTCTCATCGGTAATGTACCACTTGTTTGCTTATATTTTACTTTCATCTGTCTAAATTCGAAGGAATATAAAACCCAGAATTCATCTCTGAGATGCTCTTGGCTTAGCAATTTAGACTATATTTATTTCTTCTCAAACCAACTCTGAATTCATTTTCAATAATTCTCTGATGCAGTTGTGTGTTTCTTTTTCCTCTAATACCATGAAAATTTTCTATTAAACTCAGATTGATTGCCTTCCAAACGACTTCGCACACACAAAATTCAACCTGTACACCCATATTTATCGTGCACAACAACCCCACAAGGTAAATCGTGCTTCCGTACACCTATATCCACTATGAATTTCTTCTTCATTGTGCCAATAACTTGTGTGCACTAATTTTGCGTTGTGCGCCAACATCCACTGTGCACAGTTTTGGTTCTTGTACTGATACCTGTTGTGCATAGTTTTTGTATAGCGCACTAATTTTCCACATGCATTTCAATTTATGCATTGCACCATGCCAAAGTTCAATATACCCCCATTATGCACAATGATCTACGCGCACCATTGACTACACTATCGTGAGACAACTTATACTCATATTGTGCGCACACCAACCAAACTCCTCTATGTTTTGCAATACTGCGCACAACACGTGCACCATTACTATGTGTATGCACATCATGCAACGCTAAATTTAGTGTGTGTATCTGTACACAATATTCTTCTACGTGATGCCACAATTTACCGCGCGCACTTGCACGCCAACATTTTCTGTGCAGTGCCAAAATTTACCGCGCGCACCTGCATGCCAAAATTTTTCGTGCGGTGCCAAAATTTACCATAGACACTCTGTGACTTGAAAATTTGGCCACTTTGAAATAAATCCTCTGATACCATATTGTAATTTTGCCTCAACTCGACTAGTTTGGCCCATTCAGGCTCAGTGTTGAAAACTGAAGCTCTGATACCATATTGTAACATCCTCGACCACCCATGGCTGAGCCACACTACATGAGGGAACACTGTCGTTCTCTCACTACGGAACATACTGTAACATACCCGGTATTCAACTGATCTATGCCACATAAAATTTTACTTTAAAGGACTGCATGCAATTAAAACATACACACACAACACTCTTGCGAAAGATTTACATATAAAATGTAAACAAACAATTACATTCTGTAAATATATGATTTCATACTGAAATAAAAATAAACACAGACTTGCAGCATATACAGGAAAAACCCATAAAATAAGCATATAAACAATAATGCAACATGTAAATTAATCACACAATTGGTACTTATGTTGGTAAGAATGTCACCAACTACGTGCAGACTGTCCACGAACCTCCCAGCCTTCGACTACATTGTTCATCACTCTCAACAGTGAGTCACCCTTGAGCTGGGACTAAACTCCACCCGAGTAAGGGATTCCTAACTAGGCTAAAGGCTCATAGACAATAGGAAAGACTCTATCTCAGGTGCTCACTCAACTAACAGCCTACAACCTCTCATTCCCCACATGCCTATCCCACCCAAGGAAGTGTGGCCCTTCTCTGCTCAACGGTCCTTTGGTTGCCCAACTTCCCTTCCAGGGCTTCAGCAACAGGCTGAACAGGAAGTCTCAGAGCACTATAGCTGTAGTTTAGCACCTTCAGGAAATCAATCCCCAACACCAGCAATTCTCCCACTCAGATAATTTCTCACAGGCCTGACAACCCGCTTCTTCAATATCCCATGGGCTTGACAACCCACTTCTTCAATATCCGATGGGCTTGACAACCCTCTTCTTCATTCCTACTCCCAAGCTAACCAGCTACACAACAGATATGGCTATGGATACAGTTCTGGTACAGTGAAAATGAATGTCTGGAGGATAACTAACTCTGTGAGTGAAATCGTCATGGAATCATGGCTGAATGATCGAAGGAATCATGCAAGAGATGATGGTAAGAATGATGGGAAAACTATGAAAATGAACTAAGTCCCAATGCTATGTATGCATGTCCCCAACTTGGCACTTGTCGTGTTGGGAGATACTTTGGACCACTTGTCCCCAACTTTAGAACTTAGGATAAAATAATTATCCATACTTTATGTTTTAAGAAATATTAATATAATATTCCTTTTTGGCTTAAGCTCTCTAGATTAGCCCTTTCTCTTAACTTTTGGCCCTCCCTTTCCCTAACTAGTGGAGTTTAGTCCCCCATCTCTTTTATCATGGTCTTTATGCACCCAACGATGTATTTTATATTAATGATGAGACATATACAAAATAGGCACACTGGCCTTTGACATCTAGGCGCTCTAGCCTAATTCCAAAACATAAGCTTCCCAACTTATAATAACTGGCTCACCAGCCTATAACACATATCATATACACAAAGGCTCGCTGAACTCAACATTGTGTGCACTTTAGTTACTGCGCGCAGTATCCGGGAATGCGCACACTACATCATTTTAATGCGCAGTACCTGCTCGCACTATGCCATGAAAGGTGCATTACAAAATGATGTCAAAACAACTCACCAGCTTAAGTACACTTCCATTACATTGATAATTGGGTTTGACTGAGGGATATTACATCTGGAGGTGCTAGATGGACTCAAGATGCTAGGAAAACATTCCAGCCAGTGGAATTCAACCAAAAATTCTTAGAAATAGTGAAATTTACCAGAAAATTATGGTGTTTTTCAGGTCATTAACTTACAGGCCATTTTGAAGGCCTAAACAACATTTTTAGAAAACCATTTTTTCACAAAATTGTGTGTACGACAATACACACAGTTTCTACTTCTAAAATTAAAGATCTACGAGAGAGCTTTGTAATGAGCTAAATTATTCTCCAAACGAAGTTTGTATGAGAGAGTTACAAGCCAAACTGTTCTCTAAAATAATAGTACAACTACTTGATGTCCCACTCACCCTCTCAGTCCTGGTGAAAAGTCTAGAGGCAAGATCGTTCTTTCAGTTAGATAAAAAACACATACAAGAGTGAATTGGCCCCAACCAAATTCCCAAATAATTTTGTCTGCAACCAAATTCCAAACAGAACTGACAAGTTTACACACACTTTCTTTATCGTCATGTATGAAGGATCCCACTATCGTTTTTGAAAGGGTGGCACCATGAATGAATTCTAAATACAACTACTTTATGTCCTACTCACCCTCTTAGTCCGAGTGAAAGTTCTAGAGGCATGATCATTCTTTCAGTCACACGCTCTAGTTAATGAAATGTATAAAAGCAAGATCTCATGAAAATCAATGAAGTGAGATGACTCCCACTACATAGTATTGAGCGGAACATGGTGGTTTTGGATGGGATTGGAATTAAATATCACTCTTGTAGTTGTATTTATATGTATGTTGGACACAGGGGTTGAAATTTGGTGTTACTAATGCTTCTCAAGGTAAAATTTTATCCAATCACTACATCTCCCACTCAATCTTTCAGTTTCCATGAAAAGCCTCGATGCAAGAGCATTCCTTCAGTCTCGAAACTCCAGTCAATGAAAAGTGCGAAGGAAGGATGATGAAAATCAATGAAAAATCCTTTCATCTATAAATCCAAATGACTCCCATTACGAGGTATTGAGTGGGACACAGGGGTTTCAGATGGGGCTGGCTTCCAATGTATTTATAGGTATGTTGTACATTAGGGCTGAAAAATGGTGTCATTCATGTTTGTTAACTTAAAATTTTATTATTGTTAAATTTTTTACACACAATTTATAACTAATGTTTATATTAAATTAGTCAATGTAAATAGTCATACAATCTTGGATAAAATATTAAAATTAAATCAATTTTATATTTTTATACCTTTGTTTGACATTGTATATTGTAATTGATTAGGAGTCAATTTTATTTGACTTTCAATTAGTTGTTTATGATGACATACAATTTTCTAAAGTTTTTAAATTTTCTTTTATTAATTCTATTTTTTTTAAAAATAAAAAAAAAATAAAAAATTATTTTAATAAAATTGAAATTCTTAATTTTCTATTGGTTGAAGAGAGTGATGTGACTATTTTTATGTGGTTTTAATAGGTATTGTCATTTAAATATTTAATTAAAAAGTTAAAAATTCAAAAATCCCTCTAAATGCCACCTAGCCATCACTTTAATTTGTCATTTAATGTGAGCATTCTTGATGTGAGAGATAAAATTATCATTTTTTAATCTATTTATTTTTCATTAATTTATGCTTTATTACTTCATTGGTTTGATAGTACTTCTTACTTTATCCTTGTTATTTAATGTGGTAATTCTTATTATCTATTATTTAAAATTGTAAATTTTAACTGTATAGATAAATTTATCTCTCTCAAAATTTTACATTGAAAAAAACTTCTCACTTCCCCTTGATTTCAATTGCATAGATAAATTCAGTTCTCTCAAAAATATATATTGAAAAAAAAACTTCTCACTTCTCACTTTTGTTATACAATCTATTCCTCTTATATGCAATTTCAAAAACAAATAAGTAAAAATAATAATACCAGAGGACCAGAGCCTTCATCTTGTTGTAGATGGAATCCGTCATTTAAATTTTTAAATATTTTTACCAAGTTCTACAAGCTATGTATTTTAAATATTTTTACCAAGTTCTACTACATGTGTATTTTAAATATTTTTACCAAGTTCCATGAAATTTTATTATATATTAAAAATATCTCGAACTAATTAACATCACATCCTAACAACATTTAGACACCAGAGACTTCTTACCAAAAGAAGAGCTTTATAATTAACATTTTGGTCATTTTTCGACAATGCTACAAATTTAGTAACTCAAATTTCTCTTGCATAGATGGGTTATGCAATTTTGAAAATAATTATAACATTTGTATAATTTAACATTTTAAAATTATAATTTTATTAAAAAAATGATTTTAAATATTTTAAACAAAAAAATTATATAACCTTAATCTCAAATCCAACCATATATGAACACTAATTTTAAATGATACTTTAAAAATAACACATTTATATATAAATAAATACTAATTAAAAATTATAAACAAATAATAAAATATTACTAGTGTTTTATAATTGTTTTAACTATTAATTTTGAACAAATTTGATATTATTCATGCTTGTTAATGAAATTTATACTTAATATTAACTCAAAAACAATTCAATAATAACGCAATTGAAATCTAAAAAATAAGATATTAAAATTATTAAAAACATTATTTTAATATTTTTTTCACCATTTTATTTTATTTATAAAAAT
>ML778160.1:245862-260470 GCA_009831015.1 Picea engelmannii
AATCAATATAAGTATAAGTAACAATACAATCATAGGAATTTAGATAAAATATTAAGAAAATTAATCTTTATAAAATATTACAAAATTAAAATTGATTTATTTTATTTTATTTGTCTTATATATTAATTTAGTGGCTTGTTTGGCGGTGACCTTAAAATTAGATTATTATTATTATTATCATCTCTCATCTCTTAAGTAATAGTTTTATAATGATTTATATTATTTATTTTTAATTTTATATCCTCTATAAATAATACTATTACATTAGAATAATATTTAAAATTTTTATTAAATCATGGAAAAGATAATATATAACATTTCTTCTCCTTTTTCCTTTCATCTAAATGAGATGAACTTAATCTCAATTAAAATTGATTATCAAAGCAAGTTGACATTGGTTAGTCTAAGAAAATTATGTATCTTTAGATAGTAAAGAAAATATAGGAAATCAATAAAAGAACAATGATACTAATTAGTATGTCTTAAAAAACTACAAACATTTTTTTGTGTTTTAAGAGTGCGAAGATTGGATATCACTTCAATTTTTGCAGGATCTGCCTTGATTTCAACAAGATAAATATGGAGTCCAATAACCATTCCTTTAGTTAGTGGCATGCGACATTTCTCATGTCTAAGAGAAAAATTGGCTTCTTTACATCGCTTGAGAACATTATCAATGCTTCATCAAATGTGTTACATATACTATAAATTTATCCATATATACTTTACATAGTGATAAATCAAATATGAAAAGATACTAAAAAAAACTCGTTGAAATGTAGCAGGTGCATTAGAAAGACCAAAGGGCAATACTTGGTAAGCAAACGCTCCCCATGGGAAGCTAAAAATGGTCTTATCTTGTCCCTTGGGGACAAGTTGGATCTAATCATATCCATTGAACCCATTGGGAACTACTTCTTTGTTGCTAACATATCAAGGACTTAATCAATGAAAGGTAGAGGAAAATGGTCTTTTGAGGTAAATTTGTTTAGTTCTTTGTAATCTATGCAAACCCTCCATTTCCCATATTTATTAGGAACAATCACAAGGGGTGCAACCCGTTGGCTATAAAAAATGGGATAGATGGAAATTACGTTTAATAATTTTTGCAATTTGACTTTCACTATCTCATGCAATGTCGGGTTCATCTGACATTGGAGATATCGAATAGGTCAGAAATTATACTTGAAATAAATATGAAGAGTACAAAGATACAGATGAATTCTCTTCATACCAGTATATTCCCATGCAAAATGCATTATCATGATTTTGTAACAAATCAATCAACCTTTACTTTGTGAACCTTCTAGTCTAGGACTGATATTGAGTGTTTTCCTTGAGCTAATTTCTATTAGCATACCACTTGTTTCAGATACAACGTAGAGATAAGAAGGCATGGACTTGAATTTTGATTTTATGATAGAGAATGAACATTTTTCTTCTAAAATAATCATGATATGATTGGTAGGTGAATAAGGATCAATGAGGAGATCGTAGATGGCATCATCTTTAGTCTTCTCTTCAAACGAGAGGGAAAAATCAACTTTAAACAATTGTTGGGTATCTTCATCATCATTGTCCCCATTACCTTACCACATGGGGATTTTGATTTGTAAACTGTCATGGATATTCCACTGGAACAGTTCATCCCAATAGATCTGATAAAAAAAAACTGAAATCTACACTATTTAGTTTAAATTCCTTTAGATTCCAAAATATCTAGTTTATGATTTTTTTCTTATGCATGAAATAGATAAAATGCAGAAAATAGAGATCACTAAAGTACAATCACACACCATCCACAAGATAACAAAAATATTTTCTATGGGAAACCCTTACAGGAGAAAACCCATCTAGAAGGTGAGGTTGCTCTGCTCTCTTTTCTCTGGTATAGAAATGATGCAAGTACAAAGAAAGAGGCACTTTGTTCAAAGCTGGTTTTGACTTGTGCCCTGTATGGATGCAATAGAATCCCTCTTCCTCTTTTATGCCCACATAATACCACTCTCAAATGTTTTTCTCAACTATGGAACAAGATAAAATGAAAAAGAATGGAACCCCTTTTCCTCTTAGTGGCTCAGTATTTAACATAGCTTGATAGTCATCTAGGGGTAGGTTTTTGAATTCCTCAACCCTAAATTGTGATAGGGTTTTGGAACTTCTAGAATCTTCTTGAAATTATATGCATGACTAGCCCAAGATGCATGAGTAATTAGGGTTTCCATGGCATCCTCTAGTACCATGGTGGTCAACACGGTAGGTCAACTTGCAGGAGGCATAACTTTTTCATATGAGCTCCAATTGACACGATTTTTGCACCGTTGGAAATCTCTTGGTGCGTATAATAGTGTCATGAGGTATAAGCTATGCTAGGACATTTTTAACCCCCCAAAATGTTGTTTTATGCCTCAAAATGGCCCTAGAATGTTCCAGACCCCAATTTTCCAGACTGAGACCTGCTACTAAAATGGCCTTGTAGGTTGATTCCTCCAATTTTTTCCACTTTGAAAGGATCGGGATAGATGAAAAACAATACAATGATTTAATCCAGATCATACCTCCCCATTTAGGGGGGATTTTGTTCCCTAAAATATTTATTGAATGAGGTGATGAAAATTTTTCTCTACCTTCTCCCCAGAGTACCACTTTTCTTTGTTTGGAAGTTATCTTTTCACCCCAATTTTCCAAAGGTCATGGTGCCATTGTCTTGTAGTTTTGGATTGCTTCTACAAAATGGTGTTCTATGCTAACGCTACTTGAGCATTTGGTGCTAATTCCTCTATGGAAGGTATGGCTTTCTCCTCCTTCTAATCCAACATGGAAGGCTCATAGAGTTTGAGATCCTCCACATTCACTATTGAATAAATGTGCATGTATGGGGGTAGACTAAGCTTGTAGGAATTATCTCCCACCTTTTCCAATACCTCAAAAGAACCATACATCAAAGCCCTGATCTTTTTACTAGGACATTGTAGCCTTTCCTTATTCAACTGTAACCATACTATGTCTCCCACTCTAATTTTTCTCTTTGTTATATTCATATGTAGGGAATACTATTAATTAAATGGTACCAGAGGTAATTTTGTTGAATTGTTGGTAACAGTGACATTAAATTGGTATTAGAGAGGATTTTTTTTTGTGTGGTATCGCCCAACTTGGCGCTGGGGATGCTACATTGTGGTATCAAAGACTAAGGTTCAATACTAACCCTATATGTTCTAGCTAGAAAAACACTGAAGATAGAAATTGCAGAAATTTAATTTTTAGAGCATTTCTTTAATATATTTGACGAAATTATTGCAGTGAAAATTTTGGAAAATTTTACAAGTAATTTGAGGGAATTTAGCCATAGATTAGAAATCCTCAAATTTTAATTACATTCTAAACAAATTCGGACCTGTAGATGGCCATATTCCAAATTTACAGTACAACCCTGTCATAATTGGTGCAAATTTCCTCAATTGATGAACAAAATTGAGAGAAATTTGCACCCAAAATTTTCAATCAGTCATGCACGGATGTAATGTACTATATATAGGGAAACATTTGTGATAAAAAATATAATTACAAAGCTTCAATGGTGTTGTAGGGAAGAAATTATGAATTGGGGCGAAATTTGGAAAAGCCCCAATTTCTGCAGTGTAATTTGTGGATAATTCGGTAGGGAATAGTCGAATTACATGTACAAAGGTCAAATTGATTTTTATAGGGAAGAAAATGGTCGTATTAAAATTAGTTGAAAATATTCAATGGCGACCTGAGGGAAGAATCACGAAATTGGGCGTAATTGGAAAACTAGAAAAATTTGAAAATTGGGAAAAATTAGGTATTTTTCGTACAATGATGTCAACAGTGATGTGGATCCACATGTCAGTTGACATGGAAGAAGTTGTTGTTCCTGAGTCTGTACTTAAGGCTTTAAAGTACAGTGTCAAGGCATCCAAAAATATGTTAAAGATTTATACAAACAATAGGTTAACCTTCGGTGTAGGAAACTAATGGAGGTTTCTACGTTCTCGCTGTCTAGATTCCCACTGTTCCTGAGTAGTAATATCTCGTTCAATGGCTACCCATGAACGTTCCAATTCTTCTCAGGTGTTCACGGTTTTAAGTATTGTGTCAAAAAGATTCAAAGCAATATGTAAATTGACATAGAAATAATTGACATAGTGTAAACAAGTATAAAATTCTGTAAATGTAAATTGGTCTTACACCTGCTGATCGCTGGTGCAGAGGAAAGACAAGAAACAATTACAGAAAGATAAAATCCCTTCACTATAGTAGTGGTCGTACTAAATTATAGTGATACACATCAATTATGTAGAGCAAAATGAAAAGAACCAAAAAACATAAAGAAACAAACTTGTAACACAGTCGTGACGGAATTAGGAATCTTCAAATTTGCTTGTATTAATCTTCTCTAATGCAAATTCTCTCTTACAATCCCTCCCAAAAAGTCCAGCCCTGATCTCTTCTTTTTGTGATCTATTTATACAAAATTTGCCTCTCGGTTTAGAGGAGCAAAATCACTCCATCTGTCCTAATCTATTTTCAAAAAAATGCCAGGTGCTCGCCTTTGCTTAGATTCAATGCATATGATACATTTGTCTACACACTGGAATACAAGCTGTGAAGGTTCCACTTGACAGTTGGGAGGGGCAAAATCATTTCATTTCCCTTACTCTATTTTCAAGAAGTGCCAGGTGCTTGCCTCCGCATGGATTCGGTGTACGCGATACAATTGTCCACAAACTGGGACACACGCTGTGAAGGCTCGGCTTGACAACTGGCTTCGGAAAAATAGCACTCTCGGGCCAACTGTGGAAGCTTATCATCTATTTGTACACCGACGAGTTCAAGGGCGCCGAGTTGTGCACTAGGTTGAATCAAATGTTCATAGATTTGAGCCGGGTCTACCCTGTCCATCTTAGAGATTTCCGTCGAATTTCTCTCATTCTTCTCCTTCATGTCGAGAGAAATCCGATCTATATTCATCTGCATTAGCGCCTCTATGTCACCTCCAATCTCGATTCCTAACAACTCACTATTTATGTCATTGAAGGCTGCTTCCAATGAATTTGTCACTTTTTGAGCCTGCTCCTTGCTTAAAGTAATATCATGTTCCCAATTCTTTAACAAGATATTACCCCTAGTTTGTTCGGCAATGGTGAGCCCGGGAGACCCTGAAACCCTGTTGTTAGTCGCTATCATTGCCTCTTGAAAAGCGACCCGAGAAGCCACTGCGTTTCTTTCATTGTCAATCAGATTCTCAGAGATCCGATGTATTAACAAACAGTCTTCTCGAATCTCTCCTACTTTGTTTAGCAGAGTCTGTTGAGCAGAGGAGATCTTGCTCTGAATATCGATTGCTCGGGATTTAACAATCTCGACGTCGATCACCTTGCTTTATGCATCCTCTAACTGAGCCTGCAGCCGTGTGATCATATCCCTCTGCTGACCCGATTGTGCCTGACCATCTCGGATCACTGAATTTGCTTGTTCCATATTGGTTTTGAGGACTTCAATTTCTTTCTTATCAGCCAATCGGGCCAGTTCTATTTCTCCACTTGCTTGACTCTTAGTGCTTTCTGCTGTTGAAGCCACTCTGGCTTCAAGAGTCTTGATCAGGTGATTCTTTGCTTTGAGCTGATTCTTTAGCATCGAGACCGAGAATTGATTTTCCGTCGCATACGCTCTTAGAGTTCCTGCAATCTCCGTGGCAAATTCATCTTTCCTTTTGTTCATCCCATCGGTCATCACTTTGAACTTTTTGACAGTCAATCCTTCCTCCTGGGAGAACTCCCTTTTCACAACTGCCTTTCTCTTTTTGTCGAAGAAGAACTCATTGGGAGGAAGTTCTTCTGCTCTGATGGGCCTTAATTCTTCACCAAAAATCCATCCTTCCTGTATGTTTCCTTGCGTTGACTGCAAAGGGGTGACAAAAGTGATTGGTTCCCCAATTTTCTTCGCCACTTTTCCTAGTGTGCTGAGTGGACCCTGCTCTTTCGGGGGATCAGAGGTCTTCGTCCCTGCCTCTGGATTCTGAGTTTCTGGTGGGTCTGTGTCTTTTATTTCCTCCTCCAGACTATGCTCCTTGGGAGGGTCAGTAGTCTCTTTTTCTGTTTCGGGATTTTTCTCCTGCTCAGGACTCTTCTCCTGTTCGGGATTCTTCTCTTGCTCCCCTTCCTGATGTTTTTCGGGGTTAGAAGTTTTCCCCTCAAAAATTTCGGCCTCCTTTTCTTTATCCTTGGAAAGTCCCAAACCTCCCAGCACCACGGGGAGACATATTTTCCTATGTTCCTAAAATTTTAAAACAGAGGCCGTATCTTCGGGTGCTAGAGATCTGATTCGAAATTGCACTTTCGAATAGGACCTCACCCCTCGGAAAACATCATCCGAGGGCAAACACTCATGTTCAAACTTCTTTAATCCACAATTTCCCAAATGGGTGCTTACAATTCTCTATGGATCATGCTTTTTGTATTCAATAGAGACTAGGCTCAAGTCTTATAAGGTTGCAACTTCAGCCTTAGCATGTCCGAAATCTAATAAGGAATAGGAATTTAGCCGAACAGGGAAAGACGTCCATACCTTCTTTGATGATGCTTTGAGATCTTTACTCACTCCACCAATCATTGTTTGTCGAGCAATCTCGCGACAGGCCAGCCTGTTGGGGATGAACAGTGGCAGCGCCAGAGGAGGAACAACAACTCCAAAAACTCTAAAATAGGAGAATTCTTCTTCTATGTACCAGTCTGTGATACTGCTCAGATTCGCAGCAATGCTATCCGAGATGCGAGGTGGCGAAAGACCAAAAATGGTGATGTGCAGGGGCACCATCACCTAGTTGAAAATCTCATAAATAAACTTGTTTGCGTTATTTTCCCACAGTTTATTGTGGTACTCATGAACAGTTTTCTCTTGGGTTGGATTCCAAGCCCAATTCATCAAAGGAAAAGGTGTCATGGAGCATATTGCGTCCATAAAGAATCCGAATGGTTTTCCGGCCGCTTTTTGCTCTCGGTACTCTGTGACCCTGTTGAACAAGCTATCGGAGAGCATTTTCGCCCAATTGAATGAGGAACCTTCTGCTACCCGAAAGATGAGAGGTACCCACTGGATGTAAAAATGCGTGGTATCCTCCCTTCCGAAAAGCCGACAAGTCATCATCACCACATACATATACTGTGGCTCCAGTGAAGAAATTGAATACACTCCCTTGTCATTCGCTTTAATGTCGCGGAGCGCAAAATCCAATCTTTTATCAAGCTAGGCATGGTTTTGTCATATTCTTCGCACTCCTTTTTGAAGTCCGCCAGGAATTCAGTGCCATATGTATATTCGGAAGTTGTTGGGAGCTTATACATAGATTGGATATGCTCGGGCCTAAAAGTCCCAATCATGGCCTGTCGGTCATTTGAGATAGTTCTGGAGGGCAGGTCTACGTGATCCAATGCCCATCAGATCATGTCATAGTAAGGGAGAAACCGTGGTCTGGTTGCAACCAGGTGCATACCAGACTAAACAATTGTCTTGCACATAGTGTTCAGGTCGTCTTTTACAATATTATGGTCATCGTCATCAGAGTCTGTATAGTTTACCAACTCGGATTGCAGAATATCTAAAATAAATGACCAGGTGGGTACTGAGCCGCCAGTCCGAGGTGAAGTATCTGAGACGTTGTCTGGACCCTGCGCTGCAACCTCGACATTCGCTTTCGCTGCTCTCCTTGGGGCCATAGCTGACGCTTGCTTTTTCTCTCTTCTGCAATAGATCTGTGTATACATGAGGAAATGAGTTCTCTCGGAGAAAAGTGAGCTCTATGCACTTATGAGAAATGTTTAAAATAAAACGAAACTCTCGTATATATTTGAAAATCCTGTACCTTTTAAATGAGTCTGTCAAATCGCAAATAAAACCAAATTTATTGAATAAATCCGATCTTATTTATTTGTGGATTTACCCTAATTTCTCATTAATGTCATCAATGTTCGGCGGCTTGACAGGTAGTCGGGTTGTGGAGAGCAAGTAAATACCTCGTGAAACATGTCAACCTTGATGCACGGGACGTATTTAGTTTAATTTAAAATTACAAATCTTAATGACTCAAATAATTCTCTCGCTTCTCGCTGTATCGTGAATTTCCTTTTCACAATTTGACTCTTTAACTCGTGAGACCGCGAGTGCCGATTTTAACGTAATCAATGGTAATCGTGGTTTGGCGCATCCTTAATTATATAATTAATTTACTCACCATATCGCGACTCGGGAACTCGAGGACAGACTTTTGGGAAAATGATATGTCGAGTCGTGATATCGCGATGTGGTGATAATTAAGGCTCGAATTATGAGAAGGAAATCTTAGATTAGGTGACTAATTAATCTTGCCATAATCATGTCATAACTTTTTGAATCGGGGTTTTGGACACTTTAACTTCATGAAAGAAAGTGCCAAGTGACGATGTGTCGAGAACCAAAACTAACCATGGTTAGTTGTTTACCTTTAGTTCTCGACCAAGTTTCCCACAAAAGCTATCGGGGCTGTAAGAAAAAAAACTTGGGTTCGACGAATGGCGAGGCACGAAATCCCGACGATGTCTCATCAAGGGTTAAAGGTTTTACCATAGTCGATGCCTTGGGTAAAAAATTGAAAAACGAGTTCGCAGTTTCGCGACTCGGGACTTGTGAATTCAAAAATTAAAGTGTCCGACTTGCGATATTCGACTTGTGATATCCCGAAATAAACGAAAAGGGTGAGCATACCTGCGAGAGTGGATCTGTTTAAAAAGTGGGAAACGCATTTGTATTCAGGCGACAAGATTTCAGAGTTTTATGATTTCAGAAGGAAAAGAGAAACAACTTTAGATCTTAAGTATCAAAGATTGAAAATTGCGTGAGGTGATAAACAAGGGCGGCTCCAACATAGGCTCCAACTAGGGATCCCACTTCCTTGTGAGGTGGGAAGAACAGTAGACCAGGTGCCAAAATTGGGTAAATGGAGTCATAGACTAAAATCAACAGAAAAAAAAGGAAAGAGATAGAAGGGGAGGGAAATTTCGCTTGGAACCTCAGAAATTTTTTCGAACTCAGATACTCTTTCTAAACACAGCTGAAGTCACCTTTTCAATTTTCCCTTTCTCACTACTAAGTTTGGGGAACGTTTTAAGATAGTCGTAACGATCTTAGGATATTCAAAAGGTATTGTGATTCTCAGCTTGCATCAAAAGAATGATATTATATACTCTAAAATAGGGAAGTCCCGTCAGAAATTAGGGAAATGATCAGGTTTTCAGAAAGTGTCGAATACCAGAGTAGATTGATGTTTATGTATAACATCCTTTCAGATCTCTTAGACATTTCTTCACTGCCAGCGAGCCTGTTTAGTACCTCGGTGAAGTTGTCTGACCCTTTTTCACTGAATTTCTTTTCACCACTTCGGAAAATATTTATGCGTTTAAACGCTAAGACAAGGGCAATCATTTCTGAATTTCCTTTCATCGTCTTAATGGACTAGGTGGGGGAAATCATTTTTTGAATTTCCTTTCACCACCTGTCTCAATATTTACTTTTAAAACATGAAGTTGGGAGCAATCAGTTTATATCAGGGCTGAGATCTGTGTAATATTTTTTATCAGAGGTCTGTCAACTTATTTTGATTACTCGGTATCAACCTTCCTTTGACCCTCACAAGACCTTTGGTTCTTAGGGAGACAGGGGAGAATAATAAAATTTTAAGGAACATCCTGTTCAAGCAAGCTTTGATTTTTCGGACGCTATTGAAAAACCTAGGAAAGTTAGGATCGCTATAAACATTCCTTGGCTTAGCAGAGGATCATGTAGTTGTGAAGACCAGCTTTCTTATTAAGATCTGTTTCGGAATCCCTGAGGTTTTAAATGAAAAACCTTTATCCCTTCCCAAAGGCTTGGGAAGATAGTGACTCACTAAAAGTTAATCCCAGATATAAAGAGAAAACAAGGCAGCAATTGAATGGCTATATATAAAAAAGGTCAGAGCAGTTCGGGACTAGTTTTTCGAATACATTCGGGAACAAAATTCATGACTGACTGTTTTTTGGATTTTGATATATCCACTCAAATTATTTGGTTTGAGGATTATGAAGCCAAAAATAATCATGTCATCTAACTTTTTATATCTCAATTTGAACAATATTACCTTAGATTGCTAAAAAACAGCCTTCTATGCCCTGAGTATTGAGAAAACTCACCTCTGTCTTTTCTTTTCAATTTCTTTGTGGGCTATGAATTATCTTATGTATCACCTGTTTTATTTCACCCTATTTCCAACGCTGATCTGCACCTTACTTCTTTCAGCATAGTCTAGTCTGCAGCTGGAATCCTGCAAAAACAAATTACAAATTTGACTTAAAATGTGTTGAGAGTTTAGGGACGAAAACCAAAAATTGAAAATGAATGTTTGAACAAAAACATAAATATGTACAAGGAATAAAATTTATTTATTTACAAACATATATATAAAATTTTTAATTTTTAATTTTATTTTCTTTTCTATCTGACGATTGTCACGTCATGTAGTGCTTTAGGTATCGCCCGTTGACAGGGGCGCTGAGAACTTCTCCATCAATATTTTCCAGAAGAAAGGAATTTTTTCCTTCTGGAGCCGAGACCTTGAATGGTCCATACCGAAGGTGGTCAAATTTTCCATGCTTTGCAGCTTCTTCCCTTCTTGCATCCCATCTTAACACCAAGTTGCCTGGGAGGATCTCTTTGTTCTTTGCCTTGAGATCGAACAATGCTTTCATATCGTCCTGGTATTTCTGCATTTTCTCATCAACCTCCACTCTGAGCTGTTGAATCTCAATCAACTGGTTAATTCTCCTAGTTACATGATTGGGTTCTTCATTCTGATCCTGCCACAATTTCATCACTAGCAGTGCTAAGTTTATGGGAAGAACTGCCTTGGCCCCATAGACCATTTGAAACGGTGAAATGCCGATGGATCTTTTAGTGCTGATGCAGTTTGCCCACAATGAATACTTCAAATGTACATGCCAAGACCTTTTGTTTTGATTCAGTACCTTTTTTATTACAGTTACCAGGCTCTTGTTAGATGATTTGGCTAGCCCATTTCCCTGAGGGTAATAAGCAGTGGAATGGCTGAGAACGATATTGTATTTCTGGCAGAAGTTGATCATAGCCATGGATTTGAAGGCCTGGGCGTTGTCGGTAACGATCTTTCGGGGACATCCGAATCTTGATAAGATGTTATCTTCCAAGAAGTCGATCACCACCGAGTCTATTGCCCTTTTGGTTGGAATTGCTTCCACCCACTTTGTAAAATAATCTGTGGCCGTTAAGATCCACTTATGCTGAGCACTGGAATGGGGATTAATTTCCCCTATGAAGTCCAATCCCCATTGTTGAAATGGGGCTTCGGTTTTGACTGGAACAAGTGGTAGTGCAGGGAGTTTTTGCTTACCAGTGAATATTTGACAAGAGTAATAGGCACGTACTTTGGCATTAACGTTCGAAAGTAGTTTCGGCCAATAGTATCCGGCCCTCAAGATTTTATAGGCTGTGGCTCTCCACGCATGGTTTCCTCCATAGATTCCTTCATGAAATTATTCTATGACCCATGGAGTTTCCGACTCGACCAGACAGACCAGTAAGAACCCGAGTGGATCCTTCCAGTATAGTTGATTTTCGGAGATGCAATATTTTACAGCGTGGAGTTTTAAGGTTCTGTATTTGGCTGGTGTTAGTTTATCTGGACATTTCAGGTTTGACAAATAGAAGAATATATTTTTATACCAGTCTGATGACATTAATTTTTCTTCAACCTTGCTTGGATAAGTTTGGTCATCTGGCTCTTGCAAACGTGTGTCTCCATCTTCCCCCTGTATGCAATTGATGTCAAGAGCTCTAAGGTTTGACTCGGCCCAGAGTTTGTCCAGACCTTTTCCCTTTACCAATTTAGTAGGCTTGATTTCCAGGTCAAATTCTTGTATCTTAGCGAGCCAGCGCCCTCATTTTCCATCACTGTCAGGCTGTACCAATATATCCTTCACAGCACTGGTTGGTACATACGCGATAATTTTTGAATGTAGAACGTAAGTTCTGAATGCTTTTAGCGCTTTCACCATTGCGTACGCCTATTTTTCTATTATATCATATTTAGTTCGTCGTCCCTGAGGATCTTACTAAAAAACGCGATCGGGCATTCAAAGCCTTCATCATCTTTTTGGAGCAACACCGCAGTGATAGTATGTTGAGAAGCGAATGAGAAGATGAGGAAAACTTTCAAGTAATATGGGCTTGTTAACACAGGTGCTTCGTTGATGACTTTTTTAATATGCTCGAACGATGCTTTAGCCTCAGTCGTCCAATTGACTCTGCTATCTTTCTTCAGCATTCCTGTGATCAATTTGACAATCTCAGCAAAATTTGGTATAAACCTTCGTAAAAAATTTATTGTACCTAAGAAAGATTGAATTTCTTTAACGTTTCTAGGAATACTGATAGTTTGTATCGCTTCAACCCTCTTAGGATCAATCTTGATCCCATCTTTAAATACGGTATGCCCCAGAAGCTTACCTTCCTGCATAGCAAAATGTGATTTCTTTGGGTTCAAAGACAGACCATACCTATGGCATTTTTCGAAAGTTTGTTTTAAATGGATCAAATGTTCTTCATCGGTTTTAGAAAAAACCGTCAAATCATCAAGGTAGATTACTACAAACTTATCTCTTTCTCCAACGAAAGCGATATCCATGGCATGCTGGAAGGTAGCCCCTGCATTCATTAAACCAAAAGGCATTTTATCATACATGAACGTACCCCATGGTGTGGTGAAAGCGGTTTTTTCTCTATCTTGCTCGTTCATGGCGATTTGGTTGTACCCAGAAAACCCATCTATCATAGACATTCGATTTGCTCCAACTACCCTTTCCAGGACGTGATCCATTTTAGGAAGTGGATAATTATCTTTAAGAGAGGACCTGTTCAAGTTCCAGAAATCTACACACAGTCTGATTTCTCCGTTCTTTTTCCTGACAGGGACCAAATTTGCCACCCAGTCTGAGTATCTTAGCGGTACAATGATTTTCGCATCTAAGAGATTCTTAACTTCTTTTTCAATAACATGCAACAAAATGGGGTTAAACTGCCTGAGCTTCTGCCTAAAAGGTTTGACTCCAGGCTTCAAAGGTATCTTGTGCTCAATTATAGAAGTATCATATGTTCGAAGCTCATCATAGGACCAGGTGAAAACATCTTTACACTCCCTGAGTAAGTCCTTATACTGGTCTTTTACCTCAGGAGGGAGGAATTTAGATATCTTTACTATCCTGGAATCTTTTTCAGTTCCTATGTTGCAATCCTCCACTTCTTCTGGTTGGGGCTGCAAAGTAGACTTCATAGGTATGTCGTTCTAATCGAAGAGCCTTTCCAAAGGAATTAAGCCTTTCGGGATTTGGTTATTTTTGAGGACCAACATGCGATGATCTGCTATTTTTTCTCGGAAGGTTTCAGGATATTCATCTTCTTGCATGATCCACATTGGGTCGTTTTGGTTTTCTTGATCTGGATGGGTTTCAGAGAACTCACCTATTACTATAAGAAATTTCTGAATTTGTTCGTCATCTTCAAAAACATGCCAGTGTCGGACATTGTCTGGTATGGAGGGTTTATATCTGATTTCAATATGATATTTCAGTTTAACATTGGTGGGAGGGGAAAAGGTCAATGGTGCCTTAGCCAATGCTTCAGCATGTATATTCTCTGTGCGAGGAATAAAATGGACTATTATAGATGAGAAAAAATTCTTCATTAAATCCCAAGCGCAATTTATGTATGTTCTCAATCTGGGATGTTTGGCTAGGTATTGTCGGTTTACTTGTTTTAATATCAATTCAGCGTCACCGTAAACCTCCAAGTTTTTTATGTTTAACTTCTTTGTAGCCTCTAAACCTAAGACTAATGCTTCATACTCACATACGTTATTGGTATAATCTATGTCCCACTGCAAGCGATATGAAAAAGGAACGATAAACTTACCTTCTGGTGCTACCAAAAGTATGCCAGCACCAGCCCCTTCAGAAGATGAAGATCCATCGAAGTACATCTTCCGGATACCATTTTTGCATAGCTCTTTTGTCAAGGGGATAAGCTCTTCCTGCTTCATATCAAGTTCTTCTGGACACCCCTCTAAACCATCATCAAATGACAATATGCAATTTCCCAGATCTTGGTCTGCAACGTAAATGGGAAAGTTATTTGGATTCTGAGGATCACTGACAGTATATGCTAATCTTGTTTCTCGGTACAAACGGGTAAACTGACCACCGAAAATTGGGATTGTGGCATATGACATGTCCAATTGTAGAGAACCCCCCAACTTGGCTCCCCATGATCTGGATAATAACATACCATATTTGGGTGGAATATCTGCAATAACCACATCCATGAGGATACTCTTGACCAGGACTTGAGCCAGGGTAACTACTAGATCTTTTATCATTCCCATACATTTAACCTTTCTTGAATCAAATGAGTATAGGTCTCCATAGGGTCTAGTGATCTGGAGCCCCAGCCTCTCCATTATAGTTTTGGGCATAACATTATGTGAAGC
>ML778160.1:260520-272640 GCA_009831015.1 Picea engelmannii
GTATAGGTCTCCATAGGGTCTAGTGATCTGGAGCCCCAGCCTCTCCATTATAGTTTTGGGCATAACATTATGTGAAGCCCCAGAGTCTAACATGCAGTTATGCAGTAACTGGTCATGTATATTCAGGGTGATATAGAAAGGAGAGACGTTGTCTTTAAATCCCTCAAAATGAGGACCAAAGGTGATGTTAGGTCTGTCATCTTCTAGGTTGATAACGTCAGAGTGAATTTCTGGCTCATAAACACCCATCACTTTGGCAATTTGCTTCCGATAAGTGGGGTTTTTTGCTAATTCTACCAAAGGAATCGGTATCTTAATTTTATTTAATTCGTTTTCAAAATTGTAAGATGTATTGGCCTTGTCCATTTCTTTGGTTAAGACTTCCGAGCTTTTTTCTTCCGACTTGTTTGTCTGGATCGCTTTAGCATTCATGACCTTAGTCGAAGATGTAACTTTATCTATCGGTCCTATTTCCTTTGTTTAGTTTTCAGCCTTTTTTACCTCAGACTGTTGAGTCTTTGTCATCTTGACTTTATTGCTGGGTAACAATGTCTCTTCCAAAAGAGGTTCATGAGGTTGACCCCTCTGCAGGATTTTCTTAGGTTGGTCAGTAGAGGTGGGCTTATTTTTAGATCTCAGATTGTAACTGGGTTGAAAATCAACCGCTATCATTTCTGTTTCTGGTTGAGATACGCAAAGGTCAGTATGATCACCTTCTTCTTCTTTATTAGACGGTTGAGGAGTGTTTAAGGATTTCTCATAGTCTTCCCTAGTCAGAAATGGCTGCGAACACTCATCACCGAAACATGCAACTTCATCTTCCGAATCTCCGAAATCTTGGAGGTCACTTGCTCCTATAAAAATTTCATTTTTTAGTGGATCTTGTATTTTTTGATCTTCATTATTTATTTGCCTCTGTTGATTTTGGGGATTTGGGTTTCTCCCGAAGTCCATTTTGTTAGAAGAATCAGCTTTAGCCTGATCCAACTCCATCCTAGAGATTTTGTTAGACAGATCTTTGATTTTTCGGGCCATATCATCTACTCTCTCGTCAGTGTATCTATTTGACCCGGAAGGACCCGCTGGTTCCCTATAGCGTCTATTATCACGGTTGGCTGTTTCTAGTTTAGCCTTTAACTTACTTGAAACCATCATATTAGATTCTATTTCGACAACATCGTCTTGCATTCTATTCAGGGTGGCACCTCTTCTTTCTCGCAAAAGCAATGCAAAATCAGGTTCAAAGGCTCCCGCAAAGGTTACCTTGGCTGAGGGTTCGGAAGGTTTAACAACGGCTGGAATTTTATTATAAAGTTTTTTAAATCTCAGAATAAATTCCATAACGGTTTCTGAGTTCTTTTTCTTTAGGGACCCAAACTCGGTAAGGTAATACAAGTGATCCTTTCTTTCTCCCCATTGTCGGAGGAAAGCATCTTCCAAGGCGTCATATGTCCGAATAGAAGCTGCAGGAAGACTTCGAAACCAAGTTCGGACCTATCCTTCGAAGGTATGGACAAGTAGTCTCGAATAGACATCTTCGTGCTCAATACCACAGATGTCTGCAAACTGGTCAAAAAAGTTTATATGGTCGGCTGTGGTTAGATCTCCCTCCCTAGTGAACTTAGGAAGATTTTTGATGTAGTTGTCAGGTAGATCATGGAGGGGAACGGGTAAAACAGGGAAGCGTATCTCACTGCTACTTTATCAAATACTCTGGGAGGGGGGACATTCGGTCCTCCACCTCCTCCTCCGATGCCTTCGATCGACTTGGGAGTAGGAAACGAGGGTGTAACACACTCTTTTGAATCAGGTGGGGCTGGGAAATTCTGTCAAAGGAAGGTTGGTGTGTTAAATGACGACGATCTTTCCAAAGGGCCTTTACCCTTGTTTATAGATTGGAAAGTCTGATGTGGCTCACTCCTAAATTCAGAGTAGTTCATTTTCGGCTCTTCGGTATCAGATGGAGGGCTGAAGGAAGTAGGAGGTTCCAAAGGGAATTTAGTATATAAAAGTGGATTCTTGGGTTTATTTACTGAAGCAGTTGTCTCAAATGAGCCTCTCGCTCTTAAAATTTTTTTAGGATTATTAACAGGCGTAATCAGCTTGCCAGCCAGGTTCTATCTGGTATGCTTTCTACCAGACGCCAGTTTGTGTTTCAGTGGAGTCGCCAAGTGAAAGATTAAGAAAGCCTTAAAACTGTGTGTACTCTATGTTCACTATCAAAGAGTAGCACTAGCAACAAAATAATTTGTCATTTTCCCAGGGAAAAGATTTCGTAACTTCGTTCCCCGGCAACGGCGCCAGAAAGATGTTGATCCTGAGTCTGTACTTAAGGCTTTAAAGTACAGTGTCAAGGCATTCGAAAGTATGTTAAATATTTATACAAAGAATACGTTAACCTTTGGTGTAGGAAACTAATGGAGGTTTCTACGTTCTCGCTGTCTAGCTTCCCACTATTCCTGAGTAGTAATATCTCGTTCAATGGCTGCCCATGAACGTTCCAATTCTTCCTGGGTATTCACGGTTTTAAGGATTATGTCAGAAAGATTCAAAGAAATATGTATTTGATTAGATAGCCCAGGTTGAATATTTGGTTGAGTTGCTGCAGGGACAGTCATTGAGGAACAATACCAGTATGGAAATAATTTAAAGGGAAATTTCAACGTTGCTTCAATTCAGTCGAAATAAAGAAAAACTTTTGCATGAAGAACGAAATAAAAATGTGAAATGAAGGCCCTTTCCCGTAACTGTAGTATTTTTTAGTAAAAGATGTGGAATGAGAGAAAAACATTTAGCTATGGATAACGTAAGGTTCCTATCAGCAGAAAACTCACACATACACAAAAGAGGAAATTGACATAGTGTAAACAAGTATAAAATTCTGTAAATGTAAATTGGTCTTACACCCACTGATAGCTGGTGCAGAGGAAAGACAAGAAACAATTACAGAAAGATAAAATCCCTTCACTATAGTAGTGGTCGTACTAAATTATAGTGATACACATCAATTATGTAGAGCAAAATGAAAAGAACCAAAAAACATAACGAAACAAACTTGTAACACAGTGGTGACGGAATTAGGAATCTTCAAATTTGCTTATATTAATCTTATTGAATGCAAATTCTCTCTTACAATCCCTCCCAAAAAGTCCAGCCCTGATCTCCTCTTTTTGTGATCTATTTATACAAAATTTGCCTCTCGGTTTAGAGGAGCGAAATCACTCCATCTGTCCTAATCTATTTTCAAAAAAAGTGCCAGGTGCTCGCCTTTGCTTAGATTCAATGCATATGATACATTTGTCTACACATTGGAATACAAGCTGTGAAGGTTCCGCTTGACAGCTGGGAGGGGCGAAATCATTTCATTTCCCTTACTCTATTTTCAAGAAGTGCCAGGTGCTTGCCTCCGCATGGATTCGGTGTACGCGATACATTTGTCCACAAACTGGGACACAAGCTGTGAAGGCTCGGCTTGACAACTGGCTTTGGCAAAATAGCACTCTCGGGCCAACTGTGGAAGTTTATCATCTATTTGTACATCAACGAGTTCAAGGGCACCGAGTTGTGCACTAGGTTGAATCAAATGTTCATAGATTTGAGTCGGGTCTACCCTGTCCATCTTAGAGATTTCCGCCGAATTTCTCTCATTCTTCTCCTTCATGTCGAGAGAAATCTTATCTATATTCATTTGCCTTAGCGCCTCTGTGTCACCTCCAATCTCGATTCCTAACAACTCACCATTTATTTCATTGAAGGCTGCTTCCAATGAATTTGTCACTTTTTGAGCCTGCTCCTTGCTTAAAGTAATATCATGTTCCCAATTCTTTAACAAGATATTACCCCTAGTTTGTTCAGCAATGGTGAGCCCCGGAGACCCTGAAAACCTGTTGTTAGTTGCTATCACTGCCTCTTGAAAAGAGACCCGCGCAGCTGCTGCATTTCTTTCTTTGTCAGTCAGATTCTCAGAGATCCGATGTATTAACAAACAATCTTCTCGAATCTCTCCTACTTTGTTTAGTAGACTCTGTTGAGCAGAGGAGATCTTGCTCCAAATATCGATTGCTCGGGATTTAACAATCTCGATGTTGATCGCCTTGCTTTCTGTGACCCCTAACTGAGCCTGCAGCCGTGCGATCATATCCCTCTGCTGACCCGATTGTGCCCGACCATCTCGGATCACTGAATTTGCTTGTTCCAGCTTGGTTTTGAGGACTTCGATTTCTTTCTTATCGGCCAATCAGGCCAGTTCTATTTCTCCACTTGCTTGACTCTTAGCGCTTTCTGCCACCAAAGCCACTCTGGCTTCGAGAGTCTAGATCAGGCGATTCTTCACTTTGAGCTGATTCTCTAGCATCGAGACCGAGAATTGATTTACCATCGCATACGCTCCTAGCGTTCCTGCAATCTCCGTGGCAAATTCATCTTTCCTTTTGTTCATACCATCGGTCATCACTTTGAACTTTTTGACAGTCAATCCTTCCTCCTGGGAGAACTCCCTTTTCACAACTGCCTTTCTCTTTTTGTCGAAGAAGAACTCATTGGGAGGAAGTTCTTCTGCTCTGATGGGCCTTAATTCTTTGCCAAAAATCCACCCTTCTTGTATGTTTCCTTGTGTTGACTGCAAAGGCGTGACAGAAGTGATTGGTTCCCCAATTTGCTTCATCGCTTTTCCTGGTGTGCTGAGTGGACCCTAATTTTTCGGGGGATCAGAGGTCTTCGTCCCTGCCTCTGGATTCTGAGTTTCTGGCGGGTCTGTGTCTTTTATTTCCTCCTCCAGACTATGCTCCTTGGGATGGTCAGTAGTCTCTTTTTCTGTTTCGGGATTTTTCTCCTGCTCAGGACTCTTCTCCTGTTCAGGATTCTTCTCCTGCTCCCCTTCCTGACATTTTTCGGGGTTAGAAGTTTTCCCCTCAGAAATTTCAGCCTCCTTTTCTTTATCCTTGGAAAGTCCCAAACCTCCCAGCACCACGGGGAGACATCTTTTCCTATGTTCCCGAAATTTTAAAACAGAGGCCCTATCTTCGGGTGCTAGAGATCTGATTCGAAATTTCACTTCTGAATAGGACCTCGCCCCTTGGAAAACATCATCTGAGGGCGAACACTCATGTTCAAACTTCTTTAATCCACAATTTCCCAAATGGGTGCTTACAATTCTCTGTGGATCATGCTTTTTGTATTCAATAGAGACTAGGCTCAAGTCTTCTAAGGTTGCAGCTTCAGCCTTAGCATGTCCGAAATCTAATAAGGAATAGGAATTTAGTCGAACAGGGAAAGACGGCCATACCTTCTTTGATGACGATTTAAGCTCTTTACTCACTCCGCCAATCACTAGTTTTCGAGCAATCTCGCGACATGCCAGCTTGTCGGGGATGAACAGTGGCAGCGCCAGAGGAGGAACAACAGCTCCGAAAACTCTAAAATAGGAGAATTCTTCTTCTATGTACCAGTCTACGATACTGCTCAGATTCGCAGCAATGCTATCCGATATGCGAGGTGGCGAAAGACCAAAAATGGTGATGTGCAGGGGCACCATCACCCAGTTGAAAATCTCATAAATAAACTTGTTTGCGTTATTTTCCCACAGTTTATCATGGTACTCATGAACAATTTTCTCTTGGGTTGGATTCCAAGCCCAATTCATCAAAGGAAAATGTGTCATGGAGCATATCGTGTCCATGATATACGTAAACATGAAGAATTTGGATGGTTTTCCGGCCGCTTTTTGCTCCCGGTACTCTGTGACCCTGTTGAACAAGCTATCGGAGAGCATTTTCGCCCAATTGAATGAGGAACCTTCTGCTACTCGAAAGATGAGAGGTACCCACTGGATGTAAAAATGCGCGGTATCCTCCTTTCTGAAAAGCCGACAAGTCATCATCGCCACATACATATACTGTGGCTCCAGCGAAGAAATTGAATACATTCCCTTGTCATTCGCTCTGAATGTCGCGGAGCGCGAAACCCAATATTTTATCAAGATAGGCATGGTTTTGTCATATTCTTCGCACTCCTTCTTTTTGAAGTCCACCAGGAATTCAGTGCCATATGTATATTCGAAAGTTGCTGGGAGCTTATACATAGATTGGATATGCTCGGGCCTAAAAGTCCTGACCATGGCCTGTCGGTCATTTAAGATAGTTCTGGAGGGCAGGTCTACATGATCCAATGCCCATCGGATCATGTCATTGTAAGGGAGCAACCGTGGTCTGGTTGCAACCAGGTGCATACCAGATTGAACAATTGTCTTGTACTTAGTGTTCAGGTCGTCTCTTACAATATTATGGTCATCGTCATCAGAGTCTGTATAGTTTACCAACTCGGATTGCAGAATATCTGAAATAAATGACCAAGTGGGTACTGAGCCGCCAGTCCGAGGTGAATTATCTGAGACGTTGTCTGGACCCTGCACTGCAACCTCGACATTCGCTTTCGCTGCTCTCCTTGGGGCCATAGCTGACACTTGCTTTTTTGCTCTTCTGCAATAGACCTGTGTATACATGCGGAAATGAGTTCTCTCGGAGAAAAGTGAGCTCTGTGCCGAGTCGCGATATCGCGATGTGGCGATAATTAAGGCTCGAGTTATGAGAAGGAAATATTAGATTAGGCAACTAATTAATCTTGCCATAATCATGTCGTAACTTCATGAATCGGGGTTTTGGACACTTTAACTTCATGGAAGAAAGTGCCGAGGGACGATGTGTCAAGAACCAAAACTAACCATGGTTAGTTGTTTACCTTTAGTTCTCGACCAAGGTTCTCACAAAAGCTATTGGGGCTGTAAGAAAAAAAACTTGGGTTCGACGACTGCCGAGGTGTGAAATCCCGATGATGTCTCATCAAGGGTTAAAGGTTTTACCATAGTCGATACCTTGGGTAAAAAATTGAAAAACGAGTTCGCAGTTTCGCGACTCGGGACTTGTGAATTCAAAATTTAAAGTGTCCAACTTGCGATATCCGACTTGCGATATCCCGAAATAAACGAAAAGGGAGAGCATACCTGCGAGAGTGGATCTGTTTAAAAAGTGGGAAAAGCATTTGTATTCAGGCGATAAGATTTCAGAGTTTTATGATTTCAGAAGGAAAAGAAAAACAACTTTAGATCTTAAGTATCAAAGATTGAAAATTGCGTGAGGTGATAAACAAGGGAGGCTCCAACATAGGCTCCAACTAGGGATCCCGCTTCCTTGTGAGGCGGGAAGAACAGTAGACCAGGTGCCAAAATTGGGTAAATGGAGTCATAGACTAAAATCAACAGAAAAAAAAGGAAAGAGATAGAAGGGGAGGGAAATTTCGCTTGGAACCTCAGAAATTTTTTCGAACTTAGATACTCTTTCTAAACACAGCTGAAGTAACCTTCGCAATTTTCCCTTTCTCATTACTAATTTTGGGGAACGTTTTAAGACAGTCATAACGATCTTAGGATATTCAACAGGTCTTGTGATTCTCAGCTTGCATCAAAAGAATGATATTATATACTCTAAAATAGGGAAGTCCCATCAAAAATTAGGGAAATGATCAGGTTTTCAGAAAGTGTCGAATACCAGAGTAGATTGATGTTTATGTATAACAGCCTTTCAGATCTCTCAGACATTGCTTCACTGCCAGCAAGCCTGTTCAGTACCCCGGTGAAGTTGTCTGACCCTTTTTCACTGAATTTCTTTTCACCACTTCAGAAAATATTTATGCGTTTAAAGGCTAAGATGAGGGCAATCATTTCTGAATTTCCTTTCATCGTCTTAATGGACTAGGTGGGGGAAATCATTTTTTGAATTTCCTTTCACCACCTGTCTCAATATTTACTTTTAGAACACGAGGTTGGGAGCAATCAGTTTATATCAGGGCTGAGATCTGTGTAATATTTTTTATCAGAGGTCTGTCAACTTATTTTGATTACTCGGTATCAACCTTCCTTTGAACCTCACAAGACCTTTGGTTCTTAGGGAGACAGGGGAGAATAATAAAATTTTAAGGAACATCCTGTTCAAGCAAGCTTTGATTTTTTGGACGCTATTGAACAACGTAGGAAAGTTAGGATCACTATAAACGTTCCTTAGCTTAGTAGAGGATCAAGTAGTTGTGAAGACCAGCTTTCTTATTAAGATCTATTTCAGAATCCCTGAGGTTTTAAATGAAAAACCTTTATCCCTTCCCAAATGCTTGGGAAGATAGTGACTCACTAAAAGTTAGTTCCAGATATAGAGAGAAAACAAGGCAGCATTTGAATGGCTATATATAAAAAAGGTCAGAGCAGTTCAGGACTAGTTTTTCGAATACATTCGGGAACAAAATTCATGACTGACTGTTTTTTGGATTTTGATATATCCACTCAAATTATTTGGTTTGAGGATTATGAAGCCAAAAATAATCCTGTCATCTAACTTTTTATATCGCAATTTGAACAATATTACCTTAGATTGCTAAAAAACAGCCTTCTATGCCCTGAGTATTGAGAAAACTCACCTCTGTCTTTTCTTTTCAATTTCTTTGTGGGCTATGAATTATCTTATGTATCACCTGTTTTATGTCGCCCTATTTCCAACGCCGATCTGCACCTTACTTCTTTCAGCATAGTCTAGTCTGCAGCTGGAATCCTGCAAAAACAAATTACAAATTTGACTTAAAATGTGTTGAGAGTTTAGGGACAAAAACCAAAAATTGAAAATGAATGTTTGAACAAAAACATACATATGTACAAGGAATAAAATTTATTTATTTACAAACATATATATAAAATTTTTAATTTTTAATTTTATTTTCTTTTCTATCTGACGACTATCATGTCATGTAGTGCTTTAGGTATCGCACGTTGACAGGGGCGCTGAGAACTTCTCCATCAATATTTTCCAGAAGAAAGGAATTTTTTCCTTCTGGAGCCAAGACCCTGAATGGTCCATACCAAAGGTGGTCAAATTTGCCATGCTTTGCGGCTTCTTCCCTTCTTGCATCCCATCTTAACACCAAGTCGCCTGGGAGGAACTCTCTATTCTTTGCCTTGAGATCGAACAATGCTTTCATATCGTCCTGGTATTTCTGCATTTTCTCATCAACCTCCACTCTGAGCTGTTGAATCTCAATCAACTGGTTAATTCTCCTGGTTACATGATTGGGTTCTTCGTTCTGATCCTGCCACAATTTCATCACTGACAACGCTAAGTTTATGGGCAGAACCGCCTTGGCCGCATAGACCATTTGAAATGGCGAAATGCCGATGGATCTTTTAGTGCTGATGCGGTTTGCCCACAATGCATACTACAAATGTACATGCCAAGACCTTTTGTTTTGATCCAGTACCTTTTTTATTACAGTTACCAGGCTCTTGTTAGATGATTTAGCCAGCCCATTTCCCTGAGGGTAATAAGCAGTGGAATGGCCGAGAATGATACTATATTTCTGGCAAAAGTTGATCATAGCCATGGATTTGAAGGCTTGGGCGTTCGATAATGATCTTTCAGGGACATCCAAATCTTGACAAGATGTTATCTTCCAAGAAGTCTATCACCATCGAGTCTGTTGCCCTTTTGGTTGGTATTGCTTCCACCCACTTTGTAAAATAATCTGTGGCCGTTAAGATCCATTTATGCTGAGCATTGGAATGGGGATTAATTTCCCCTATGAAGTCTAATCCCCATTGTTGAAATGGGGCTTCAGTTTTGACTGGAACGAGTGGTAGTGCAGGGAGTTTTTGCTTACCAGTGAATATTTGACAAGAGTAACAGGCACGTACTTTGGCATTGACGTCCGAAAATAGTTTCGGCCAATAGTATCTGGCCCTCAAGATTTTATAGGCTGTGGCTCTCCATGCATGGTGTCCTCCACAGATTCCTTCATGAAATTCTTCTATGACCCGTGGAGTTTCCGACTCGACCAGACAGACCAGTAAGAACCCGAGTGGATCCTTCCAGTATAGTTGATTTTTGGAGATGCAATATTTTACAGCGTGGAGTTTTAAGGTTCTGTATTTGGCTGGTGTTATTTTATCTGGACATTTCAGGTTTGAAAAATAGAAGACTATATTTTTATACCAGTCTGACGACATGAATTTTTCTTCAACCTTGCTTGGATAAGTTTGGTCATCTGGCTCTTGCAAACGTGTGTCTCCGTCTTCCCCCTGTATGCAATTGATGTCAAGAGCTCTAAGGTTTGACTCGGCCAAGAGTTTGGCCAGACCTTTTCCCTTTACCAATTTAGTAGGCTTGATTTCCAGGTCAAATTCTTGTATCTTAGCGAGCCAACGCCCTTGTTTTCCATCACTATCAGGCTGTACCAATATATCCTTCACAGCACTGGTTGGTACGTACACGATAATTTTTGAATGTAGAACGTAAGTTCTGAATGCTTTTAGCACTTTCACCATTGAGTACGCCTGTTTTTCTATTATATCATATTTTAGTTCGGCGTCCCTGAGGATCTTGCTGAAAAACGCGATCGGGCGTTCAAAGCCTTCATCATCTTTTTGCAGCAACACCGCAACGATAGTATGTTGAGAAGCGAATGAGAAGATGAGGAAATCTTTCAAGTAATCTGGGCTTGTTAACACAGGTGCTTCGCTGATGACTTTTTTAATATGCTCGAACGATGATTTAGCCTCTGTCGTCCAATTGACTATGCTATCTTTCTTCAGCATTCCTGTGATCAATTTGACAATCTCAACAAAATTTGGTATAAACCTTCATAAAAAAATTATTGTACCTAAGAAAGATTGAATTTCTTTAACGTTTCTAGGAATACTGATAGTTTGTATCGCTTCAACCCTCTTAGGATCAATCTTGATCGCATCTTTAAATACGATATGCCCCAGAATCTTACCTTCCTGCATAGCGAAATGTGATTTCTTTGGGTTCAAAGACAGACCATACCTGCGGCATTTTTTGAAAGTTTGTTTTAAATGGATCAAATGTTCTTCATCGGTTTTAGAAAAAACCGTAAAATCGTCAAGGTAGATTACTACGAACTTATCTCTTTCTCCTACGAAAGCGATATCCATGGCGCGCTGGAAGGTAGCGCCTGCATTCATTAAACCAAAAGGCATTTTATCATACATGAATGTACCCCATGGTGTGGTGAAAGTGGTTTTTTCTCTATCTTGCTTGTTCATGGCGATTTGGTTGTACCCAGAAAACCCATCTATCATAGACATTCGATTTGCTCCAACTACCCTTTCCAGGACGTGATCCATTTTAGGAAGTGGATAATTATCTTTAAGAGAGGACCTGTTCAAGTTCTAGAAATCTACACACAGTGTGATTTCTCCATTCTTTTTTCTGACAGGGACCAAATTTGCCACCCAGTCTGAGTATCTTAGCAGTACAATTATTTTCACATCTAAGAGCTTCTTAAATTATTTTTCAATAACAGGCAACAAAATGGGGTTAAACTACCTAAGCTTCTGCCTAAAAGGTTTGACTCCGAGCTTCAAAGGTATCTTGTGCTCAATTATAGAAGTATCATATATTCGAAGCTCATCATAGGACCAGGCGAAAACATCTTTACACTGCCTGAGTAAGTCTCTATACTGGTCTTTTACCTCAGGAGGGAGGAATTTAGATATCTTTACTATCCTGGAATCTTTTTCAGTTCCAATGTTCCAATCCTCCACTTCTTCTGGTTGGGGCAACAAAGTAGACTTCACAGGTATGTCGTTCTGATCAAAGAGCCTTTCCAAAGGAATTAAGCCTTTCAGGATTTGGTTATTTTTGAGGACCAACATGCGATGATCTGCTATTTTTTCTCGGAAGGTTTCAAAATCTTCATCTTCTTGCATGATCCACATCGGGTCGTTTTGGTTTTCTTGATCTGGATGGGTTTCAGAGAACTCGCCTATTGCTATAAGAAATTTCTGAATTTGTTCGTCATCTTCAAAAACCTGCCAGTGTCGGACATTGTCTGGTATGGAGGGTTTATATCTGATTTCAATATGATATTTCAGTTTAACATTGGTGGGAGGGGAAAAGGTCGATGCTGCCTTAGCCAATGCATTAGCATGTAGATTCTCTGTGCGAGGAATAAAATGGACTTTTATAGATGAGAAAAAATTCTCCATTAAATCCCAAGCGCAATTTCTGTATGTTCTCAATCTGGGATGTTTGGCTAGGTATTGTCGGTTTACTTGTTTTACTATCA
>ML778160.1:272690-292122 GCA_009831015.1 Picea engelmannii
TCTTCCTGCTTCATATCAAGTTCTTCTGGACACCCCTCTAAACCATCATCAAATGACAATATGCAATTTCCCAGATCTTGGTCTGCAACGTAAATGGGAAAGTTATTTGGATTCTGAGGATCACTGACAGTATATGCTAATCTCGTTTCTCGGTACAAATGGGTAAACTGACCACCGAAAATTGGGATTGTGGCATATGACATGTCCAATTTTATAGAACCCCCCAACTTGGCTCCCCATGATCTAGATAATAACATACCATATTTGGGTGGAATATCTGCAATAACCACATCCATGAGGATACTCTTGACCGAGACTTGAGCCAGGGTAACTACCAGATCTTTTATCATTCCCATACATTTAACCTTTCTTGAATCAAACGAGTATAGGTCTCCATAGGGTCTAGTGATCTGGAGCCCCAGCCTCTCCATTATTGTTTTGGGCATAACATTATGTGAAGCCCCGGAGTCTAACATGCAGTTATGCAGTAACTGGTCATGTATATTCAAGGTGATATAGAAAGGAGCGATGTTGTCTTTAAATCCCTCAAAATGAGGACCAAAGGTGATGTTAGGTCTGTCATCTTCTAGGTTGATAATGGCGGAGTGACTTTCTGGCTCATAAACACCCATCACTTTGGCAATTTGCTTCCGATAAGTGGGGTTTTTTGCTAATTCTACCAAAGGAATCAGTATCTTAATTTTATTTAATTCGTTTTCAAAATTGTAAGATGTATTGGCCTTGTCCGTTTCTTTGGTTAAGACTTCCGAGCTTTTTTCTTCCGACTTGTTTGTCTGGATCGCTTTATCATTCGTGACCTTAGTCGAAGATGTAACTTTATCTATCGATCCTATTTCCTTTGTTTTGTTTTCAGCCTTTTTTACCTCAGACTGTTGAGTCTTTGTCATCTTGACTTTATTGTTGGGTAACAATGTCTCTTCCAAAAGAGGTTCATGAGGTTGACCCCTCTGCAGGATTTTCTTAGGTTGGTCAGTAGAGGTAGGCTTATTTTTAGATCTCAGATTGTATCTGGGTTGAAAATCAGTCGCTATCATTTCTATTTCTGGTTGAGATACGCAGAGGTCAGTATGATCACCTTCTTCTTCTTCATTAGACGGTTGAGGAGTGTTTAAGGATTTCTCATAGTCTTCCCTAGTCAAAAATGGCTGCGAACACTCATCACCGAAACATGCAACTTCATCTTCCGAATCTCCGAAATCTTGGAGGTCACTTGCTCCTATAAAATTTTCGTTTTTTAGTGGAGCTTGTATTTTTTGATCTTCATTCTTTATTTTCCTCTGTTGATTTTGGGGATTTGGGTTTCTCCTGAAGTCCCTTTTGTTAGAAGAATAAGCTTTAGCCTGATCCAACTCCATCCTAGAGATTTTTTTAGATAGATCTTTGATTATTCGGGCCATATCATCTACTCTGTCATCAGTGTATCTATTTGACCCGGAAGGACCCGCTGGTTCCCTATAGCGTCTGTTATCACGGTTGGTTGTTTCTACTTTAGCCTTTAACTTACCCGAAGCCATCATATTAGATTCTATTTCGACAACATCATCTTGCATTCTATTCAAGGTGGCACCTCTTCTTTCTCGCAAAAGCAATGCAAAATCAGGTTCAAAGGCTCTCGCAAAGGTTACCTTGGCTGAGGGTTTGGAAGGTTTAACAACAGCTAGAATTTTATTATAAAGTTTGTTAAATCTCAGAATAAATTCCATAACGGTTTTTGAGTTCTTTTTCTTTAGGGACCCAATCTCAGTAAGGTAATACAAGTGATCCTTTCGCTCTCCCCATTGTCTGAGGAAAGCATCTTCCAAGGCGTCATATGTCCGAATAGAAGCTGCAGGAAGACTTCAAAACCAAGTTCGGACCTGTCCTTCGAAGGTCTGGACAAGTAGTCTCGAATAGACATCTTCGTGCTCAATACCACAGATGTCCGCGAACTGGTCAAAAAAGTTTATATGGTCGGCTGCGGTTAGATCTCCCTCCCCAGTGAACTTAGGAAGATTTTTGATGTAGTTGTCAGGTAGATCATGGAGGGGAACGGGTAAAACTAGGGGAGCGTATCTCACTGCTACTTTATCAAATACTCTGGGAGGGGGGACATTCGGTCCTCCACCTCCTGCTCCTATACCTGCCATCGAATTGGGAGTAGGAAACGAGGGTGTAACACACTCTATTGAATCAGGTGGGGCTGGGAAATTCTGTCGAAGGAAGGTTGGTGTGTTAAATGACGACGATCTTTCCAAAGGGCCTTTACCCTTGTTTATAGATTGGAAAGTCTGATGTGGCTCACTCCTAAATTCAAAGTAGTTCGTTTTCGGCTCTTCGGTATCAGACGGAGGTCTGAAGGAAGTAGGAGGTTCCGAAGGGCATTTAGTCTTTAAAAGTGGATTCTTGGGTTTATTAACTGAAGCGGTTGTCTCAAACGAGCCTCTCGCTCTTAAAATTTTTTCAGGATTATTAATAGGCGTAATCAGCTTGCCAGCCAGGTTCTGTCTGGTATGCTTTCTACCAGACGCCAGTTTGTGTTTCAGTGGAGTCGCCAAGTGAAAGATTAAAAAATCCTTAAAACTGTGTGTAGTCTATGTTCACTATCAAAGAGTAGCACTAGCAATGAAATAATTTGTCGTTTTCCCAGGGAAAAGATTTCGTAACTTCATTCCTCGGCAACGACGCCAGAAAGATGTTGTTCCTGAGTCTGTAATTAAGGCTTTAAAGTACAGTGTCAAGGCATCCGAAAGTATGTTAAAGATTTATACAAAGAATACGTTAACCTTCAGTGTAGGAAACTAATGGAGGTTTCTACATTCTTGTTGTCTAGCTTCCCACTGTTCCTGAGTAGTAATATCTTGTTCAATGGCTGCCCATGAACGTTCCAATTCTCCCCGGGTGTTCGCGGTTTTAAGGATTGTGTCAAAAAGATTCAAAGCGATATGTATTTTATTAGATAGCCCGGGTTGAATATTTGGTTGAGTTGCTGCAGGGACAGTCATTGAGGAACAATACCAGTATGGAAATAATTTAAAGGGAAATTTCAACACTGCTTCAATTCAGTCGAAATAAAGAGAAACTTTTGCATGAAGAACGAAATAAAAATGTGAAATGAAGGCCCTTTCCCGTAACTATATTATTTTTTAGTAAAAGATGTGGAATGAGAGAAAAACATTTAGCTGTGGATAACGTAAGGTTCCTATCAGGAGAAAACTCACACATACACAGAAGAGGAAATTGACATAGAAATAATTGACATAGTGTAAACAAGTATAAAATTTTGTAAATGTAAATTGGTCTTACGCCCACTGATAGTTGGTGTAGAGGAAAGACAAGAAACAATTACAGAAAGATAAAATCCCTTCACTATAGTAGTGGTCGTACTAAATTATAGTGATACACATCAATTATGTAGAGCAAAATGAAAAGAACCAAAAAACATAATGAAACAAACTTGTAACACAGTCGTGACGGAATTAGGAATCTTCAAATTTGCTTGTATTAATCTTCTCGAATGCAAATTCTCTCTTACAATCCCTCCCAAAAAGTCCAGCCCTGATCTCTTCTTTTTGTGATCTATTTATACAAAATTTGCCTCTCGGTTTAGAGGAGCGAAATCACTCCATCTGTCCTAATCTATTTTCAAAAAAAGTGCTAGGTGCTCACCTTTGCTTAGATTCAATGCATATGATACATTTGTCTACACACTGGAATAGAAGCTGTGAAGGTTCCGCTTGACAGCTAGGAGGGCCGAAATCATTTCATTTCCCTTACTCTATTTTCAAGAAGTGCTAGGTGCTTGCCTCCGCATGGATTCGGTGTACGCGATACATTTGTCCACAAACTGGGACACAAGCTGTGAAGGCTCAGCTTGACAACTGGCTTCGACAAAATAGCACTCTCGGGCCAACTGTGGAAGCTTATCATCTATTTGTACATCGACAAGTTCAAGGGCACCGAGTTGTGCACTAGGTTGAATCAAATGTTCATAGATTTGAGTCGGGTCTACCCTGTCCATCTTAGAGATTTCCTCCGAATTTCTCTCATTCTTCTCCTTCATGTCGAGAGAAATCCAATCTATATTCATCTGCCTTAGCGCCTCTGTGTCACCTCCAATCTCGATTCCTAACAACTCACAATTTATGTCATTGAAGGCTGCTTCCAATGAATTTGTCACTTTTTGAGCCTGCTCCTTGCTTAAAGTAATATCATGTTCCCAATTATTTAACAAGATATTACCCCTAGTTTGTTCGGCAATGGTGAGCCCGGGAGACCCTGAAAACCTGTTGTTAGTCGCTATCACTGCCTCTTGAAAAGTGACCCGAGCAGCCGCTGCGTTTCTTTCTTTGTCAATCAGATTCTCAGAGATCCGATGTATTAACAAACAGTCTTCTCGAATCTCTCCTACTTTGTTTAGCAGACTTTGTTGAGCAGAGGAGATCTTGCTCCGAATATCGATTGCTTGGGATTTAACAATCTCGACGTCAATCACCTTGCTTTCTGTGACCTCTAATTGAGCCTGCAACCATGTGATCATATCCCTCTGCTGACCCAATTGTGCCCGACCATCTCGGATCACTGAATTTGCTTATTCCAGCTTGGTTTTGAGGACTTCGATTTCTTTTTTATCGGCCAATCGGGCCAGTTATGTTTCTCCACTTGCTTGACTCTTAGCGCTTTCTGCTGCCGAAGCCACTTTGGCTTCAAGAGTCTTGATCAGGCGATTCTTTTCTTTGAGCTGATTCTTTAGCATCGAGACCGACAATTGATTTGCCGTTGCATACGCTCCTAGCGTTCCTGCAATCTCCGTGGCAAATTCATCTTTTCTTTTGTTCATCCCATCGGTCATCACTTTGAACTTTTTGACAGTCAATCCTTGCTCCTGGGAGAACTCTCTTTTCACAGATGCGTTTCTCTTTTTGTCGAAGAAGAACTCATTGGGAGGAAGTTCTTCTGCTCTGATGGGCCTTAATTCTTCGCCAAAAATCCATCCTTCCTGTATGTTTCCTTGCGTTGACTGCAAAGGGGTGACAGAAGTGATTGGTTCCCCAATTTTCTTCGCCTCTTTTCCTGGTGTGCTGAGTGGAATCTTCTCTTTCGGGGGATCAGAGGTCTTCATCCCTGCCTCTGGATTCTGAGTTTCTGACGAGTCTGTGTCTTTTATTTCCTCCTCCAAACTATGATCCTTGGGAGGGTCAGTAGTCTCTTTTTCTGTTTCGGGATTTTTCTCCTGCTCAGGACTCTTCTCCTGTTCGAGATTCTTCTCCTGCTCCCCTTCCTGACGTTTTTCGGGGTTAGAAGTTTGCCCCTTAGAACTTTCGGCCTCCTTTTCTTTATCCTTGGAAAGTCCCAAACCTCCCAACACCACGGGGAGACATCTTTTCCTATGTTCCTGAAATTTTAAAACAGAGGCCCTATCTTCGGGTGCTAGAGATCTGATTCGAAATTGCACTTCCGAATAGGACCTCGCCCCTCGGAAAACATCATCCGAGGGCGAACACTCGTGTTCAAACTTCTTTAATTCACAATTTCCCAAATGGGTGCTTACAATTCTCTGTGGATCATGCTTTTTGTATTCAATAGAGACTAGGCTCAAGTCTTCTAAGGTTGCAACTTCAGCCTTAGCATGTCTGAAATCTAATAAGGAATAGGAATTTATCCGAACAGGGAAAGACGACCATACCTTCTTTGATGACGCTTTGATCTCTTTACTCACTCCACCAATCACTGTTTGTCGAGCAATCTCGCGACAGGCCAGCTTGTCGGGGATGAACAGTGGCAGCGCCAGAGGAGGAACAACAGCTCCGAAAACTCTAAAATAGGAGAATTCGTCTTCTACGTACCAGTCTGCGATACTGCTCAGATTCGCAGCAATGCTATCCGAGATGCGAGGTAGCGAAAGACCAAAGATGGTGATGTGCAGGGGCACCATCACCTAGTTGAAAATCTCATAAATAAACTTGTTTGCGTTATTTTCTCACAGTTTATCGTGGTACTCATGAAAATTTTTCTCTTGGGTTGGATTCCAAGCCCAATTCATCAAAGGAAAAGGTGTCATGGAGCATATCGCGTCCATGAAGAATCCGGATGGTTTTCTGGCCGCTTTTTGCTCCCGGTACTCTGTGACCCTGTTGAACAAGCTATCGGAGATCATTTTCGCCCAATTGAATGAGGAACCTTCTGCTACCCGAAAGATTAGAGGTACCCACTGGATGTAAAAATGCGAGGTATCCTCCCTTCCGAAACGCCGACAAGTCATCATCGCCACATACATATACTGTGGCTCCAGTGAAGAAATTGAATACACGCCCTTGTCATTCGCTCTAAATGTCACGGAGCGCAAAACCCAATCTTTTATCAAGCCAGGCATGGTTTTTTCATATTCTTCGCACTCCTTCTTTTTGAAGTCCGCCAGGAATTCAGTTCCATATGTATATTCAGAAGTTGTTGGGAGCTTATACATAGATTGGATATGCTCGGGCCTAAAAGTCTCGACCATGGCCTGTCAGTCATTTACGATAGTTCTGGAGGGCAGGTCTACATGATCCAATGCCCATAGGATCATGTCGTAGTAAGGGAGCAACCGTGGTCTGGTTGAAACTAGGTGCATACCAGACTGAACAATTGTCTTGTACTTAGTGTTCAGGTCGTCTTTTACAATATTATGGTCATCGTCATCAGAGTCTGTATAGTTTACCAACTTGGATTGCAGAATATCTGAAATAAACGACCAGGTGGGTATTGAGCCGCCAGTCCGAGGTGAAGTATCTGAGACGTTGTCTGGACCCTGCGCTGCAACCTCGACATTCGCTTTCGCTGCTCTCCTTGGGGCCATAGCTGATGCTTGCTTTTTCACTCTTCTGCAATAGACCTGTGTATACATGCGGAAATGAGTTCTCTCGGAGAAAAGTGAGCTCTGTGCGCTTATGAGAAATGTTTAAAATAAAACGAAACTCTCTTATATATTTGAAAATCCTATACCTTTGAAATGAGTCTGTCAAATCGCAAATAAAACCAAATTTATTGAATAAATCCGATCTTATTTATTTTTGGATTTACCCTAATTTCTCATTAATGTCATCAATGTTCGGTGGCTTGACAGGCAGTCAGGTTGTGGAGAGCAAGTAAATTCCTCGTGAAATGTGTCAACCTTGATGCGCGGGACGTATTTAGTTTAATTTAAAATTACAAATCTTAACGACTCAAATAATTCTCTCGCTTCTCGCTGTATCGTGAATTTCCTTTTCACAATTTGACTCTTTAACTCGCGAGACCATGAGTGTTGATTTTAACATAATCAATGGTAATCGTGGTTTGGCGCATCTTTAATTATATAATTAATTTACTCGCTATATCGCGACTTGGGAACTCGAGGACAGACTTTTGGGAAAATGATGTGCCGAGTCGCGATATCGCGATGTGGCGATAATTAAGGCTTGAATTATGAGAAGGAAATCTTAGATTAGGCGACTAATTAATCTTTCCATAATCATGTCGTAACTTCGTGAATCGGGGTTTTGGACACTTTAACTTCATGAAAGAAAGTTCCGAGTGATGATGTGTCGAGAACCAAAACTAACCATGGTTAGTTGTTTACCTTTAGTTCTCGACCAAGGTTCTCACAAAAGCTATCGGGGTTGTAAGAACAAAAACTTGGGTTCAACGAATGCCGAGGCATGAAGTCCCGACGATGTCTCATCAAGGGTTAAAGGTTTTACCATAGTCGATGCCTTGGGTAAAAAATTGAAAAACGAGTTCGCAGTTTCGCGACTCGGGACTTGTGAATTCAAAAATTAAAGTGTCCGACTTGCGATATCCAACTTGCGATATCCCGAAATAAACAAAAAGGGCGAGCATACCTGTGAGAGTGGATCTGTTTAAAAAGTGGGAAAAACATTTGTATTCATGCGACAAGATTTCAGAGTTTTATGATTTCAGAAGGAAAATAAAAAAAACTTTAGATCTTAAGTATCAAAGATTGAAAATTGCGTGAGGTGATAAACAAGGGCGGCTCCAACAGAAGTGATGTGTACTGCCATGGTGGTAGGTACACGATGGCAGGTGGAAAGTGTGGAAAGAGAAGTTGATGTGGAGCCATGATGGAAGGTTCACCTACCTGACTTGTAGAACGCCACGGTGGAACGGGAACCTTCTTTACCTATAGAACGCCACTGTAGAAGGGGCGTCTACCTTACCTGCAAAAACTTGATTTTGGACCAGCAAAACCCTAATTTCAAGGGTCCCCTGTTGGTTTTGGAAACCACCAGGGGTGGGGAGGGGGGGGGGATCCACGAGCAGCCACCATGTCATGAGGTAGAAAACAAGAGGGATCCATTTCAGAGCCCCCCTCGGTTAACAATCGATAGGTTTGGGGGGAGCGAAATGCAACCCCGAGAATTAATCACCGCTGACCCCCTCTGACCCTCCACTGTTCGATCATGGTGGAATGCAAGTTTGGGCATGGGGGAGAATTGGCACGGGATGGGACCTGCCCATCACAACAACCAATGAATGGGTGCCACATGGAAACAAAGCTATGGGGATCAAAGGATAAGGGAATGCATGCCATGAAGAAAAGGAGAAAGGGTTAAGATAGAAGATAGGGGTTGACGAGACAGAGTGAGAGTGACCAAAGGATGGTGTGGTAACATATGGAGGTGCCAAGTGGACTCAGAATGCTGCGACAACATCCCAGTCAGTGGAATTCAACTAAAAATTCTTAGAAATAGTGAAATTTGCCAAAACATTATGGTGTTTTTCAAGTCATTAACTTGCAAGTCATTTTGAAGGCCTAAACAATAATTTTAGAAAACCAAATTTTCACAAAATTGTGTGTATGACAATACACACAGTTTCTATTTCTAAAATTAAAGAGCTCAGAGAGAGATTTGTAACGAGCTAAATTGTTCTCCAAACGAAGCTTGAACGAGAGAGTTACAAGCCAAACTGTTCTCTAAAATAATAATACAACTACTTGATGTCCCACTCACCCTCTCAGTCCCAGTGAAAAGTCTAGAGGCAAGATCATTATTTCAGTCAGATAAAAAACGTACGGGAGTGAATTGGCCCCAACCAAATTTGACGCAACCACACCCGCAAGCACGTCCGCTCACAGGATCTTCCTTCCTCTCGACCCGAAGAACGCCAAGGTTCTTCTATTTCCCTTATCGGGAAATCTACACCCACAGTGACTCTCATGGTTGATCACCCTTAATGATCGAGGAATCGGACTTCGCCAGTTCGCGAATCCTGTGGTTGCACACTTTGCGTCCCACGATATCCGAAACCTGATGTGGCTCAATGCTAACACCCCCTACTTCTGTCGGGACTTTCTCCGTCGGGATTTTGGTACCTATGATGTTGAAATCAACTTACCTCGCTGACCCCTGACTCCCGATATACCGACGCAATGTGCCACCTATCCTCCTTGTAGGCGTTATGGCCCACACTCCTTTTATGATTGGGAAATCGCGTATCCCGATATCGCGATCTCAGCTGCACTTGTTTCCAGAACTTTCTAAGTCCCAAACCCTGATATGGGTGACACCTGTTCTCCACTCAAATGCTGTGGCTGTGTGGTCGTCACGTTTCAGAGTTTCGCGACTTCTCTTGCAATGATTTTCACGTCACCAAAAATACCGATGCACTGATTCCCGATGCATGTGAGAACGGACTCCTCCACATCACTATCCCCTTGTCGCTCTATTATATATTAAGCAATCACGATTCCTGATGCTGTGAATCCTTCACCCCCAGAGTTCACGAAATGTTGAACCCTAACTCCTCTCCAGATTCCTGACGCGTGTCCTGTCGAGATTAACGGCTAGGATTTCTCCAAAGTTTCAGGACTCGTAAGGTCTCTGATCCTTAACCTTTGAAACTCCGATGACTCCAATATCCCGATGAGTCTTCCAGGACTTCTCCTGTACTCACTAGGGCTTAACCCTAGTGTAGCTCCTGCCAAATCCGATGGTTGACGGGAATTCAATTGTTGATCCAACGACTCACAAGCTTTCGAGCTCAAACTCTGGATGTGGCCATAACCCCCTCGCTAATCTGTCGGATCTAACGACTGGTGGGATTTCCACGGGTTCCCTCTACAAGATCTTGACCGTCGCTTCTTCCTCCTTGAGGATTTCTTGATGCGAAACTTCTTGTGCGGTCCTTCAACAGATTTGAAGGCTTTACCCTCCTGAGCTTTGTTATTACTTTGAGCCTTAGAAGAGACTCCTTGCATGCACTCCTTGCGGCAACCCTTCAACACGTCTGAGTGTTGAAGTTTCTTTTGACTTTGCGCACACTTTTAGCAGCAGTCCTTCAATACCTCACTCAGGTTTGCAGCCCTGAGACCTTTTCCTGGCCTGTGCACTTCTTGCATGACCCTGTGCTCAATTGCACTTTCGAAGAAATGAGAACAAAAGCTATCTCTATTTGAACCCTTTTGTCAATGCACTCCTTGCAGACGATTCGAGTGCACTCCTTGCAGGAATTCTCTGGCTCAAATAGAGAAACAATTGAAACTCATTCCATCTCTCTCTCAGACTTCAATTCAACCATGAAATCATATACACAGCATATAAAAGCAAGTGTATAACTGGAATCAAACAATCATAAGCATATCATCAACACACAGAGAATTAAACACAAAACCATGAATTTGAACCAATCTCCTTCTATTAATTCAAATATCAGTACATGGGTGTTCTCTATACAACTCTCTGTTTTCTCTTGCTCTTCTTCTTTTGTTCTATGCTTAGACTAATGTTACAATGATACAATGAGGGTGTCTATATCCATTTTCCCTCTATCTTTCTAAAACTATCTAATCTATCAATTAAATTCCTATCTACTGCATTAACTATGTTAAATGCCGTCTATCTAATAAGGACAAGAGCTATCCGCTCAAGATCCATTTACAATATACAAGTGCACCTCGTCTTTAATGGTTCATTTAAGATTTGCGCAACAATTCCAAAGTTTTTTCAAAATTTGTGCTGGCTTGTCCAGTTGTCTTCCACTTCCGCGCTGGCTCGCTTGATGAGTTAGTGATGCTCCTGCATCATACTCCCTCGCTTGAAAAATTTCATGGGCTCCTGTCCATGAGCTCCTGCATGGTTTGTCCATGCTTCTGTATTTCTGCTTCAGTCTCCCAGCTGGCATCTTCAACTGGATGGCCCTTCCATTTGACTAGATACTCATAGTATTCTTTCCTCCTGGTCTTTTTACTCACTCTCTTGTCCAGTATGCATTCCATCTGCGGCTTCTCTGCAACTGGCATCTGTTTAATCCACTGGATCACTGGTTGTCCAGTTCTAGTCTCTGTTTCTCTAGCTCTATATGGGTATAAATATGTGACATTGAATATCGGAGATATTCCGATCCCATCGGGTAACTCGATCTCATAAGCATTTTCTCCCAATCTCTTCAAGACCTTACATGGCTCGATTTTCTTCATCTTTAACTTATTGTATGTTCCCCTCAGGAACCTTTCCTTCCTCAAGTGTGCCAAAACTAATTCACCAACCTCGAACTGAAGTTGTCTCTTCTGCTGGTCTGCTCTATGCTTATACACCTAACTTGAATTTTGCAGTCGCTGCTTCACCTGGCCGTGGAGTTATTTCAATGCCTATGCGAACTCTTCGGCACTTGTGCTCCTAGTAGCAGTCCGTTCCGAATTTCTCAATTCAGAAACTCCCCTCGGTTGTGTGCCATACACAATCTGAAATGGGCTTCGGCCTGTGCTCCTGTTCACTGAATCATTGTATGCGAACTCCGCCTGTGGTAATATGTTATCCCACTGGATGTGGTGCTCTGTCACTAAACTCCTCAGTAAGTCTCCTAGACTTTTGTTCACCACTTCCGTCTATCCATCCGTCTGAGGATGATAAGCTGAACTAAACATCAAATTAGTCCCTAGCTTCTTCCATAGTGTCCTCCAAAAATGCCCTATGAACTTTGTGTCTCTGTCCAAAACTATGCTTTTTGGCAATCCATGAAGTTGAATGACCTCCTTGAAGAATAGATTTGCGATGTGAGTCGCATCACTTGTCTTCTGGCATGGGATAAAATGTGCCATCTTGGAAAACTTGTCCATGACCACAAAGACTGAATCAAATCCGCTTTGCGTCCTTGGCAATCCCAATACGAAATCCATGCTTATCACCTCCCATGGCCTCTCTGGTATGGGCAATGGCTGATAAAATCCCGCATTCTGCTTCCTTCCCTTTAAATGCTGGAAAATCCTGCATCTGTCTACGAACCTCTTGACCTCTGATCGCATCCCTAGCCAAAAGTATGACTCGCTCAGCTTCGCGAATGTCCTATCATGATCGAAATGTCCGGCCAATCCTCCGCTATGTTTCTCCTTCAACAGATTCTCCCTCATGGAGCAATTTGGAATACACAACTGATTTCCTCTGAATAGCAATCCTTCCTGGATCACGTACTCTATCCACTAGCTTTTGTCCCTGAGAACTAGATTCTTAGCTGCTTCATACACTTCCTTAAAGTCTGGATCATGTCTGTACATGTCCCTGAGATCATCAAAACCCAATGTTTTGACTTTGAACTCCTGCATCAGTAAACATTTCCTGCTCAAAGCATCAACCACTTTGTTAGCAGTACTTGAGATATGCTTAATTACAAATGTGAAATTATGCATATAATCAACCCATTTTACATGTCTCTGATTCAACTTCTCCTGTTGAGTCACAAACTGTAATGCATGGTTATCACTATATAAAACAAATTCCTTTGGGATTAAGTAATGCCTCCACTTCTTCAATGCCTGTATGATAGCATAGAATTCCTTATCATACGTGGAGTACTTCAATTTCACCTCATTCATCTTCTCACTGAAATATGCAATTGGTCTGTCCTCTTGACTCAAGACCGCTCCTATGGCAAACCCACCTGCATCACATTTCATTTGAAATGTCTTTTGGAAATCTGGTAACACCAAAACTGGTTGTTCCATGATCTTCCGCTTCAACAGATTGAAGCTCTTCTCAGCCTCTGCTGTCCAGTGAAAATATTTATATCTTTTCTTGACTGTATCCATCATCACTGTGCTAATCCCACTGAAATTCCTGATGAACTTCCGGTAGAAACTAGCTAGTCCATGAAAACTCCTCACCTCAAAAATATTTCTCGGTGATGGCCAATTCTTAATCACTTCTACCTTATCCGGATCCATCCTCAATTCATTTGCAGATATAAAAAAACCTAAATAAATGAGCTCTGTCTTCATAAACGAATATTTCTTCATGTTAATCAACAGCTTCTCCTGCTGTAGCTTCTTCATCACAATGGCCAAATGCTTCAGATGTTCAACCTTCGTCTTACTGAAAATCAGTATATCATCCAGATATACGATGACAAATTTTCCGATGAAATCCTTCAAGACTTCATTCATTAACCTCATAAAAGTACTCGGTGCATTTGTCAAGCCAAACGACATAACAAGCCATTCATACAAACCTTCATTTGTCTTGAACGCTATTTTCCATTCGTCGCCTTCTCTCATGCGAATCTGGTGATATCCGCTTTTTAGATCAATCTTTGAAAAAAAAAATTCCCCACTTAAGCAATCCATTAAATCGTCCATCTGTGGCAATGGAAACCTGTACCTGATGGTTATCTTATTGATCGCCCTTGATTCGGTACACATTCTCCAACCTCCATCTTTCTTCGGACTGAGTACCGTTGGAACGACACACAGACTCAAACTTTCTCTAACCAATCCTTTGTCCAATAACTTTTGGACCTACTTCTTAACCTCTTCATTTTCTTGCGGCGTCAACCTGTACGTAGCTTTATTTGGAAAACTAGCTCCTGGTATGAGGTCTATATGATGACTCACACTCCTCATCGGTGGAAACAAACAAGGTAATTCTTCCACCACAATGTCATCGAACTCTTCTAGTAGTTCCTGAATCTCCTCTGGTAGATCATCCACTCTTGTGCTAGTCAGAACAATCCTTGGTTTCCTGACCACAAAGAATTGTGGATCTTCTTTCTTCTTCACCTCTGTAATAAGTTCCTTCCCACTCATGATAAGTACTGTGTTGCTTACTTCCGGCTTCACCTCCTTATCCTTTATCAGAAGCAACATGTGTGTCCTCCCATTCTTCTCCAGGGTGTATGTGTTCATTCTCCTGTCATGAATCACATTTCTGTCATATTGCCATGGTCTCCCCAGCAATAAGTGACATACATCCATAGGAATGGCATCACACAAAATCTTATCATTGTACCCTCCTATTTTGAATTCAACCAAGCATTGTTTAGTAACAGTTACCTCGTGTCCTTTCTGTAGCCATGAAACTCTGTATGGGCTTGAGTGATCAGTCGTCTCCATCTCCAGCTTTTCTACCATCTCAGTTGAAACAAGATTATCTGTGCTACCTCTGTCCATGATAACCTTGCATACCCTATCCTTGGTCTTGCAAGCTGTTCTGAAAAGTCTGGTCCTTTGGACTGAACTTTCCACCTCCTTCTCGGGTGTCAAAAGGACTTTTCGCATCATCAATGACCTTTTACCTTCTGCGTCTTTGGCCTCAACATCCCGCCTCTATGCTTCAGTGATGTGAGCTTCCCTGATGTTCTTCTTTTTCTTTGGACACTCGAATGACTTGTGCCCATTTTTCCCACACGTGAAGCAAGTGATTACTCCACCTCTTCCTCTTCCTCTACCTCTGGTACGAGGAAACATATTGTTATTAGCATACCCTCCTTTCTGTAAAGTATGCTGTTCTCTTTGCTCACCATGTTTCCCTCACTGTGAACTTCCACCTCTCTCAGTACGAGTTTGAGGCTTTTTCCAGTCATCCTTGGGCTTTTGGTTTCTTTTCTGGGCAACTACCTTGCCTCTTGGCTGACTCCTACCTCGCCCTCACTGACCTTGCTTATGGCTCAGCTTCTCTTTAGCTTTCAGAGCCATTTGATAAGCATCTTCCACAGTTCTGATGGTTACCATTCTCATCTCGTCCTGGATATCGTATCTCAGGCCATTCAGATATCTTGCAACCTTTTCATCATCGCTCTCCTGATGACCTACCCTGATGTTTAGTCGATAGAATTCTTTCATGTATTCTTTCACTGTGATCAACTTCTGTCTTAGGTTCTGCATCCTCTTGAACAAAGAAATTTGATAGTCTCCTAGGATGAACTTTGCTTTCATCTTCGTAATCATTCGATCCCAACTTCTAATTTTCTGCTTGCCTTTGCAGCATCTGTCAGCTTGTAGCTCATCCCACCACAATGTTGCATGTCCCTTCAAGCGCGTGACAACATGCTTGACCTTCTTGTCCTCTTCGATATCTTCATAATTGAAGTATGTATCAAGGGCTCTAATCCAATCTAGAAGCTCCTCTACATCCAAGTTTCCCTCGTAAACTGGAATGTCCATCTTTGCTCTTGCACCCAGCCTTGCAATAGCTTTGATCAAACGTTCGTTTGATGCGTCCTTAGCTACAACTTCCTCATCGCGTTCAGCCTCGAATTCACTCTCGGAATTACTCAGATCCCCTGCACTGGCTATGTGTCTTTGCGCTGTCTCCATGTCTTCGAGTCTAGCTCGGAGATCACGCATCTGTCTCTCCATTTCTAGATTGGTTACCTGCCTGCCTCTTCGTCGCACCTCCCTATCCTCTGTATCGGGTGACTGTCTGTCTCTCCTCGACGGCATGTTGAATTCTCTTTCTCTGCTACAGAAAGAAAAGAGTCTTTCTAGGCTCTGATACCACTCTTGACGTAGCTGCACTCGTAGGCACGTCCGCTCATAGGATCTTCCTTCCTCTTGGCCCGAAGAACGCCAAGGTTCTTCTATTTCCCTTATCGGGAATTCTACACCCACAATGACTCTCGTGGTTGATCCCCCTTAATGATCGGGGAATCGGACTTCGCCGGTTCGCAAATCCTGTGGTTGCGCACTTTGTGTCCCACGATATCCGAAACCCGATGTGGCTCAATGCTAACATCCCCTACTTCTATCGGGACTTTCTCCGTCGGGATTTCGGTACCTATGATGTTGAAATCAACTTACCTCCCTGACCCTTGACTCCTGATATACTGACGCAATGTGCCACCTATCCTCCCTATAGACGTTATGTCCCACACTCCTTTTATTATCGAGAAATTGCGTATCGCGATATCGTGATCTCAGCTGCACTCGTTTCCAGAAATTTCTAAGTCCCGAACCCCGATATGGGTGACACTTGTTCTCCACTCAAATGTTGTGGCTGTGTGGTTGTCGCGTTTCAGAATTTCGCAACTTCTCCTGCAATGATTTTCACATCACAGAAAATCCCGATGCACTGATTCTCGATGCACGTGAGAGCGGACTCCTCCACATCACTATCCCCTTGTCTCTCTATCGGACATTGCGCAATCATGATTCCTGATGCTGTGAATCCTTCACCCACAGAGTTCATGAAATGTCGAACCCCGACTCCTCTCTAGATTCCTGACGCGTGTCCTGCCGAGATTAACGGCTAGGATTTCTCTAGAGTTTCAGGACTCGCAAGGTCTCTGATCCTTAACCTTTGAAATTCCGATGACTCCAATATCCCGATGACTCTTTCGAGACTTCTCCTGTACTCACTAGGGCTTAACCCCGGTGTAGCTCCTGCCAAATCCGATGGTTGACGGGAATTCAACTGTTGATCCAACGACTCACAAGCTTTCGAGCTCGAACTCTGGATGTGTCCGTAACCCCCTTGCTAATCTGTCGGATCTGACGGATGGCGGGATTTCCATGAGTTCCCTCCACAAGATCTTGACCGTCGCTTCTCCCTCCTTGAGGATTTCTTGATGCGAAACTTCCTGTGTGGTCCTTCAACAGATTTGAAGGCTTTACCCCTCTTGAGCTTTGCTATGACTCTGAGCCTTAGAAGAGACTCCTTGTGTGCACTCCTTGTGGCAACCCTTCAACACGTCTGAGTGTTGAAGTTTCTTTCGACTCTGCGCACGCCTGCAGCAGCAGTCCTTCAATACCTTACTCAGGTTTGCAGCCCTGAGACCTTTTCCTGGCCTACGCACTTCTTGCACGACCCTGTGCTCAACTACACTTTCGAAGAAATGAGAACAAAAGCTATCTCTATTTGAACCCTTCTGTCAACGCACTCCTTGCAGACGATTCGACTGCACTCCTTGCAAGAATTCTCTGGCTCAAATAGAGAAACAATTGAAACTCATTCCATCTCTCTCTCAGACTTTAATTCAACCATGAAATCATATACACATCATATAAAAGCAAATGTATAACGGGAATCAAACAATCATAAGCATATCATCAACACACAGAGAATTAAACACAAAACCATGAATTTGAACCAATCTCCTTCTATTAATTCAAATATCAGTACATGGGTGTTCTCTATACAACTCTCTGTTTGCTCTTGCTCTTCTTCTTCTGTTCTATGCTCAGACTAATGTTACAATGATACAATGAGGGTGTCTATATCCATTTTCCCTCCGTCTTTCTAAAACTGTCTAATCTATCAATTAAATTCCTATCTACTGCATTAACTATGTTAAATGCCATCTATCTAATAAGGACGAGAGCTATTCGCTCAAGATCCATTTACAATATACAAGTGCACCTCATCTTTAATGGCTCATTTAAGATTTGCGCAACAATTCCAAAGTGTTTTCAAAATTTGTGCTGGCTTGTCCAGCTGTCTTCCGCTTCCACGCTGGCTCGCTTGATGAGTTAGTGATTCTCCTGCATCAAAATTCCCAAATAATTTTGTCTGCAACCAAATTCCAAATGGAAATAACAAGTTTCCACACACTTTCTTTATCGTCATGTATGAATAATCCCACTATCGTGTTTGACGGGGTGGCACCACAAATGAATTATAAATACAACTACTTTATGTCTCGCTTACCCTCTCAGTCCCAGTGAAATTTCTAGAGGCACTATCATTCTTTCAATCACACGCTTTAGTCAATGAAATGTATAAAAGAAAGATCTCATGAAAATCAACGAAGTGAGATGAATCCCACTACGCGGTATTGAGTGGAACATGGTGGTTTTGGATGGGATTGGAATTAAAAATCACTCGTGTATTTGCATTTATATGTATTCTAGAGTATTTTCATTTATATGTATGCTGGACACCGGGGTTGAAATTTTGTGTTACTCATTCTTCTCAAGGTAAAAAAATTTCCAATCACTCTGTCTCCCACTCAATCTTTCAGTCTCCCTGAAAAACCTCTACGCAAGAGCATTCCTTCAGTCCCACACTCCAGTCAATGAAAAGTGTGAAGGCAAGATGATGAAAATCAACAGAAAATCCTTTCATCTATAAAGCCAAATGACTTCCATTACGGGGTATTGAGTGGGACACAGGGTTTCAGATGGGACTGGATTCTAATGTCTTTATAGGTATATTGTACAGTAGGTCTGAAAATTGGTGTCATTCATGTTTGTTAACGTAAAATTTTATCATTGTTAAATGTTTTACACACAATTTATAACTAATGTTGATATTAAATTAGTCAATGTAAATAATCATACAACCATGGATAAAATATTAAAATTAAATCAATTTTATATATATATTTTTTTACAATTCATCTTATATCATATACCAATAATACTATTACATTATATTATTATTTATATGATTTATTTCTATGAATTGGAAAATAGATTAACTTTTTGTCTATTAATAACAATGAATAAACAAATTCAAATAAGTCCTCAAAATAACGATTTACAATGATATCTTTAAACTTTAAAATTTTCAATCAAGATCGGACAAATCACCAAGGTACTCTATGGTGGTGGAGAAAATTATGAAAACCAATTACAACCATACGACTACTAACCAAATCCCATAGAGTTAACAAGTTTCCAAAATACAAATTCTAAATATAATTAATTATTTGAAATTCTAAATATAATTAATTATTTGTCTCAATTTTATATAGAATTTTGAAGAAGTCTAATGTTATATGAGTTGGATTTTTCTCAACAAATATTACTAGAATTTAGTTATATAAGTTTTAATGTGATAGCAATTTTTCATTATTGAAATTGCATTTTTGAATATATAAATGGATTCAGTGTCTTAAAAAATTCTTATTGCACTTGAATTCCCTATTGCACTAGGATTGTGCAATCTTGATAATTGATATCTACAATTCTAGTAATTCTTTTGAATTTTTAACCAAATTTTAAGAAAAAACAATCAGAAAAATCTGAAGAAATTGATATCTACAATTCTAATAATTCTTCTGAATATTTTAATGAATTTATAGAAAAAATAGTACATCTCTAAAATATTCAAATCTTAACATATTTAGACTATGAAATTCACAAATTTCCACAAATTTTCATGGGTAAAATACAAATTCCAAATAAAATTAATTACTTACTCATCTATACAACTTTTTATTCAAGAATTGATAAATTGCCATGGTA
>ML778160.1:292374-319415 GCA_009831015.1 Picea engelmannii
GAGAGAGAGAGAGAGAGAGAGAGAGAGAGAGAGAGAGAGAGAGAGATTGATTTCAAATAAAGTTGTATTTGATTTCTTAAGAATTTGGCTTTTTGGATATATGGAAACATATTAACAACACAAGACCTTGAGGCATTTGACAAAAGTGAAAGTTTTCTACCCCCTTACGGATCTAGTGGAATGGTACTAATAATTGTCAATGATAACTATCCTCACTACCAATTAACAAATAAATTATTCAAAATTATTACCAAACATTATTGTTTTGTGTCCAACTTTTCCATCCGAGTGAATATGGATTTACTTTCCACAACTTACTTCACCATCATGTGCTTGCATGTGACTCAATATGGTGATGCGTCTTTATTTACATTTAGGGTTTTTTCAAGTTAACCTAAACCATTCAATGACTTTATACAAGCATTGTGTTTTCATACATATTATGTTGGACTTGTGAGCATAGAAAAGAAAGGATTGTCATGACCAAGGAATTTATTTTCTTTGGGTGTTGTTGATCTTTTGGATGACATGTTAATTATTTTTTATATCAATAAATTTGAACCCCCTCATTTACCCCCTTCTATGGCCTTTCAAGTTCGAGTTTCCATCAAAAAAATTGTTGTTCATTAGGGTATCATTGATGAAGGAGAATCTACCTACATTATGTTCCATTGGATCTAGAAAAATTTAGGTTCACCTAAGCTCATACTATCTACAATCATCCTTTGTGTGTATGATGGTCAAACCTCTCAACTAGAAGGGTTGTATAAAAATTGTCCCATACGATTGGTAGGAAAGAAAGCTCTTTTAGTTGTTGAGGTTGTATATGAACCCTTGGATTATGACATCCTCCTAGGTCGTAGTTTCATGTACACCATCAAGGCAGTTTTCTCTTTGATATTTCACACAATGCTCTTCTCTCATAATAGGAAAATTGCCACCATAGATCATCTTACCTATCACGATAATGTCTCAACTCAATCTTGACAATGTTTCCAATTCGTTGGGTGGAAATCAATATAATAATACACTTTATCTATTAATTCCCCCCTTTCTCTCTTTCTAACATTGTCTGTGGAGTCTACAAAGACTCCACATTACGTGGTGCATATTATGGACCTCCACCAATATTTACCCTGCCAAGTTCATCAAATGTTTGCATGGTATCAACATCCCAACAATCAGGTGCTTCCACACGTATTTCATCTATGACCTTATCTTTGTATCCATCTGCTACACCAACATCTCCTATATCCTCAAATCCATCATATGGAGAGCCTCACCCTCTTAGTCCCCATTTTTTCTGGGTACCTTTTTTATTCCCTCCTCTAGGAATAGTTAATACACCTATGATGGCTACGTTGAGTTTACCTAATATTACCTTGGGTATTTCTGTATGGTACTTGGATACTCCTTCCCCACTCCACCCTCCCAACCAACTCTTGGTTTGATTATGACACTCATTTATCCATTTGGAATTACAACTTCACCCTCTACGGGATCCACACAGGCCCAACCAACCCCTACCAAAGCTAGGAAAGGTGTTGAAAAAGGGGACAAAGCAAAAAATAAAGGGGGCATCGATAGTTATAGAGAATCCATGGCCACTAGAAACCTTGCACCTAGAGCCATACCCCCATGTGTTTTATGTGATATCACCAACCATGCTACCAATAACTTTCCATCACTTCTTGAGCTCAAAGAAATTCCTAATTCCAATGATTTAAACACTATTCATTCCACACTTGTTGTACAAGTAATAATCCCTAAATCATCATCCAAGCATATTAAGTCTTTGCATATAAATCACCCCTGGATTTTGTGTGATACATATGGCCATTATTCTCATCATTGGCCTAAACTACCCAAATTTCACCATACCCTTGAAGTTGTTCATCAATTGGAATCATTTTCCAAGGAACACTAAACCCCCATAGTAGAGGACGTCGCTCTCAAGAAAGAAAGTTTTTTTAGGTCAATAGTAAACCGATGGTTGAAATTAGATCTCTTGATTTTAAAATTGATGAGAATTTCTTGCAAATCCTTTACCTCTCAACTTCCATGGAATCTAAACTGTCATAAAATGTTTCATTTTCCACTGATGTTCATCAAAACATTACTTGTATCATGTCTCTTTGGTATCAACATCGATGGGGCCTTAATCCACTAGTCTTAAATCTACCTCTATAGATGTTGTGTATGTGAACCATACCTCTCATTCCCATGGCATTGATAATGGGTTCACTTCCCCATATTCTACCACCCCATTTGGTAGTGTAGGTTCTCACATTCCCATATTTCATTTCAATGAAGAAATTTTGGAGTTCCTTACCATGCCATATTAACCTTGGGATGATATGCATCAACATTCCTTACTTTTACCACAACAACCTAGTACCTTGAACATCCAATATGCTATTGAATCAAAATATTTTCTAGATGAGCATGTGTTTGCCATATCCATAGATTATCCTTGGTATGGTGACATTATAACCTATTTACAAACCTAGAAGTTGAGTCCCTCTAACTCATATGTAACATCAGACAGATTGGAAATCCACCTTTTCCTTTCTGAAATTGCATCCAAAGTGTATACGTGTATGTATGTCATATGGGGCATGCTCCTTGCACTCTACATATCCACACAGTAGGGGACATCATGCCTACCTACCCATTCCAAAACATTTCTCCCCATCCTCATCCAATGCGGGGGCGCATCATGCTTGGGGGCATGATGGCCCCTCGGGTTGATTTTAAATTTTATCATTGTCCACTCTATGCCTAGGCTCTAATGGCCTAGGTTGGGTAGACTCTCCTCTCATTCATTGAGAAGTTTGTATTATTGGCTTCACCAATGAAATATCTACACATGGCATATATTCGATGATGTAATTTCCCCCATCATAATTGAGGAACATTACTTGCAGAAAATACGCATAAATTTGAAATTTTACTGCTAATTAACTTTTTGTAACTTATAATATATAATTATACATAGATTTAACCATTGTTGATAACATTATTTAAATGTAGCTACATCATGCCAACCAACTTGAATGTTGCGTATTCATTGATACAAACCACGCACACAACAAAATTTGTATTGTGTGTCACAACTATTCACAACACGTGCGCAATAGGCTTGGTACTACGCATGACAACTATTCCCAGTGTGTGCGACGATTCGAGCAATGTGCTAGAATCTATTACCGTTACTACTAAAATTGACTAACATATGCATTGAAACATTGATTTATGAATAACGCGACAATAAATCTCATGCAATTGTCCATACTAGTTAAAAATGTAAATGCAACTAATAATTTTCACCACAATAGCATATAATTCATTCTCATGCACAAAGTAAAATGCACACCATTTAAACTCATAAATTAACTCAGGAAAACAAATAAACACTTATATTTTTAAAACAATTGGCAACTAACTGCTTGGGAAGGACATTCCACCCAACCGTAGACTTGTTATTCCAAATCTCAACAACAAGTCACCCTCATACCGAGGATAAGAATCCACAATAAAATGGTGTCTCTCATAGTCCACTCACAACTCAATATCCCTCAAGCCATTGGTATTCTCCTACAACTATCCTAAATTTCCTTCAACTCTCTTCCTCTTAACCTTCTCAACCCAAGGAATTTACCCCTTCACTACTCTCAATCCATCAGGTGTCCCATTCGTTTATCAAGGTCTCTCTAGAACAAGTAACTGGGAATCTCTCTACTGGGAACTCAAGGGAACTCATTGCCAGGAAAAATACCAACAATAACAACAAACACTTCTTTTTACAATGCAACTCACATAATTTTTCACTCTTCAGGCCTGACAACTTGGCTCTTCAATATTTAGCTCCAAAACACTCCAAAATGCCCCCCCATGCTCCAGAATTCGCCCAACCTTATTTCTCTATCTCATATGCTCCTTTTCCCTTCTCTCTCCTTGTTGTACATGTAGAACTCAATTTGTAAGAAAACATTTTGTAGCTTCCCATATGAATTTCCGCTATTTTGGATTACTTGCTTGACTTACACTCTTTCCCAAACTGATTGTACTCATCCCCCCACCCATTCTTTTTAATAAATAAGAGATGTGACTCTTACACCCACCCTCTTACATGAGTTTAATGATTGGTCTCTCATACATTCAAACATACAAATAGAAGTTGTCCCCAATGATAATAAAATTCAGGAAATGAGTTGAATTAATACCCATAATTAATTTCCCCCTTGGACCCCTCTTAGACACTCTTTTATCGTGTGAAAAAGTCATCCCTCATCTCTGTCCATATCTCCTAGCAACCGATATCACATTTTATTTATTTAAAAATAGAAAATACATTCACATATTACATCTCTTGGTCATAGCCACATTCATATCTACATTATGCATTAATTAAACTTAGAATTGTAGTGGGGATGTTACATTCTCCCTCCCCTACAATTTTGCGCCATGCTTGGTGCACAAAACCATGCTGAATACATATACAAATTTACATCGCATTACAATATTCAGAAAAGAAAGAAAAATTATGCAAATTTGTTTATTTTATTTTTACCCTCCAACAACAGTCCCAACCAAAATCTCATATTTCTCTCAACTACTCTTAGTCCATCGGGCTCCACCATTCTTTATGAAGGCTATCGACATAGGTGACCATGATTCTGAGATGTGTTTTCAAAACTCTAGCTGCACAAAAATGGAGTCTTGCATTTAATTTCTGTTTTCTTCAAAATTGACCAAAAATTGTGGGTATTCATGTTGCATAGTTTATTCGTGTTCCCATGTTTCATATTCAGGACAATAGAAGGTCCATTGAACCTTTACCAGTGCAATGGATTTGTTTCTAAGCACTTTAAATTTTCGGTCCAAAATGCGTACTGGTTCCACTTGGAAATTCCCTTGATTTTCCACCTGGATCACAATCCAATCAATTATGTAGTTAGAGTCAAAAACATATTTCTTTAATAATGACGCATGAAATAGAGTATGCACTCTCATGGATGAAGGAAATCCTATCATTTATGCAACTATCCCTATCTTCTCTAAGATTTCAAAAGGCATACAATATCTTCCTTCCAACAACCCAATCTTAACGAAATTCTTTTCACTTTCACTTTTGGAAAAACATGTTCTCCCACTTTAAAATCTCTAAAACCTCTTTTCTTGTCTGCATAAATTTTCTGTATATCCCATGTAGCCTTTATATTTTTCCTGGTCTTTGTGATCTTCTCTTCCATTTTCCTCAACAAATCTGGCCCAATGATAACTACGTCTGTTGGGTTATCCCAACTCACCAGTTTATTAAACTTCCTACCATACAAGGCTTCAAATGGGCTCATTTTTAATGAGGTTTGATACCCATTATTGTAAGAAAACTCTACTAAGTGGATACAATCTTCCCACTTTGATGGTTGGTCCATCACATACATTCTGAGCAAGTATTCAATGATTATGTTAGTCCTCTTTGTTTTCCCATCTAACTCTGGGTGATATGTTGTACTAATATTTAAGTTTTTCCCAAGACCTTTGAACAAACCTTTCCAAAAATTAGATGCAATTTTTGAATCTCTGTCTGAAATAATTTCCTTAGCTACCCCATGTAGTTTGGAAGCCTCTTTCATGTAGATCTTTGCAATATTTTTTTCCTTGTGTGTTGTCTTCACAAGAATAAAATGTGTTTCCTTGGTTAATTTATCTACCACCACCACGATGGAATCAAGTTGCTTCATTGTTTTGGGAAGCTTTGAAATAAAATCAATTGTAACCACTTCCCATTTCCACTCAGGAATGGACAATGGTTGTAGCATCCCTATTGGATGTCTATCTTTTGTTTTCACCTTTTGGCATTCTAGACACCTAGCAATATAATTAGACACTTCTTTCTTCATTCCTCGCAAAAAATATTGGCTTTTTACAACTGGAATTATATTTTGATATCATGGGTGCCCAACATATGGAACATTATGCATTTCCATTAGCACTATATTTTTCATCTCTCTGGAATTTGGAACATATATTTTCCCTTTGTACATGAGGATTCGATCCTCTTTAAACTCTTAATAATTAATTTTCTATTGTAAATTTCATTGTTGTAATGTCTCTTTTATTTTTAGATAATGATGATTTGAATTTGTTGCTTCAAGAATTTTATCTTTTGAATCTGTCCTCTACACGCTGATGGATGAAATATACATCTCATGATTTCTTCTGTTGAGTGCATCGACCACCTAATTTTCCTTTCCTTTTATATTCTTAATTTCAAAGTCATATTCGATCATAAATTCCAGTGGCCTAATTTGTTTGAAATTTAATGTTGGCTATCCAAACAAATGCTTCAGACCACAATGGTATGTCCTTAGCTCAAATATTCTATCCATGTGGTAATGTCTCCACATTTTCAATGCATGAACAATGGCTACTAATTCCAATTCATGTGTGTTAAGCCCTAGAAAAATCCCCATGTTATGTACAAAACACCTTATTAAGCCATATATATTGAATTATTACATTTATAGTAGGTCGTTTAGAACCCTTCATTGCACCCTTTCATCATAATTGTAACCCTTTGTCTAAAATCCTATTGTGTTATGAAGTGGATATATCAAGGAGATCTAGTATTAGGATCATCTTATCTAAAATCCTATTGTGTTATGAAGTGGATATATTGTTAAGGAGGGTTCCCCCTCCAAGTGGACTATAATTTATTGTTTTATTATCATTTTTAAGGTGTTGGATCATAACATTTGGTATCAAAGCTCATTGATCCTAGGGTTTTTTTCTCCATTAAATTCATCTTAGAATTTTTGCTATAACCTTTTTTTTCTATGATGATTCAGACCATGAAAATAAGAGGTTATTTTGAGAAAATATCAAGATATCTGTGGTAAAAATTCCATCTTCTGGGTCATCATAATTTCGGAGATACACCCTGTGGATGATAGGGTATCTGACTAGTCCTATTAACTAGTCTCAAACAAGTGTTCCGGGTAAAATAGTCATATTTTATTCAACGAGGATCAAAATTGAGTGACACTAGTTGCATTGGAAATTAAATAGATTGTAGTAGTCCAAGTGTAATTTTTAGAATCATATATGAAATATTGTGCACGTGGCACGCTGCAAAAGTTCTCTCTCCTGGAAAGGAAAAAAATCAACAAGGTGTGGGGAAGTTACCATAACTTCCACTTGGCACATCCAATTTTGATCAGACCTATGGCATTGAAGAGAGTACATATTAGTTGACTATAGAATGAAATTTTGGACTCAAAAGGACCGAAATGTTAGAGATACACCAGAAGGAAGGTCAACCAGGAGGACATACTCCAAATTAAGGTTTTAAAAGGTACATAACATACAATTGGCATAACGTTTTTTTGGACGATTTATTTCTAGTGATTCAAAATTTGTGATAAATATAAAATAGAGGAGTATTATTATTATTACTCCATATGGATCCCAAAAAGGTGACAACACCTATTAAACCTATAGAAGTATCATCTATGAATCAAGAAGAAAATGAGGACATACATAACATGTTGTCCAAATTGGAGAAACAACTTGATGAATTGAGTGTCAGGTCTAATAATTGGGTAAACTCACAAAGACAAATTCAAGAAATGGAAAAGAATATGGCTGATATGAAAAGTAATATGGATGAAAATAAAGAAGAAATACAAAAATCTATGAGTTCCATAATCCTTCAGGCTCTAGACGAGAGACTCCCTAGAGGAGATATGAAAATGCCAGGAACCCATGAAAATTATGGTAGTATTCATGTTTAACAACCTACTAATAATCAAATTTCAAGTGGATTTAACTCTAATAGTGGAGTTAATGATGGTTGGGGTCCTAAATTCAACTTTTCCAAAATCTAATTAAAGAAGTTTGATGGTACCGAGGTATTTACCTAGGTGAACCAAATAGAGAAATATTTTGAACTACATAATATTATGGATGATGGGAAAATGATTTACATAGAAACCTTGAACTTTGAGATAAAACCATATCAATGGTATCAATGGATAGTGAAAAGTCAGCCCCCTTTATATTACTACACTTGGGGTTTATTTACAGGAGACTTAGAAGCACAATATGGGAAATTTTGGGAACAATACTACTTCAACCAATTGACAAGAATGAAGCACGTAGGTGATATTGAAGATTATAATTCAAAATTCTAGGTATTGTACACAAGGTTGGATAACATAAGTGAAGAACACTTGTTGGAATCGTACATAGGTGGATTAAAAGAAGACATTAAACATGAGATTTTCTTAAGACAACATACAAATATTGTGGAAGCTATGAAAAATGCTTGTTGTTATCACACAAGTTGTAGGTTGCGAAAATATTGACCCAACCACTACATGGTGAAAACTAAGAGGTCACCTACCCACTGTCACCTTAGGAAAGTGTCCCCATCAATTTTTAGGTGAGGTAGTCACCTCAAGGGGGGAATATTGGTGACCCTATGGGGAATGAGATGAAAATGGAGGAAGATGGAGATGAATTCCCTATAGGTCAAATCTAAATGATGTAAAAGGATTGTAATCCAAGGGTTTCCAAGTATTTTGAGTAACCTGTAAATGGTGAAATACCTTCCCGAGACACAAGAAAAACAAGCATGTATTGCAGTATAATCACTTGGACAAGAAAGTTAAGATTGTTGTCCCTAAAATCATATGATATTAACAATGTATATCAGCAATAAAATGATATTACAAGCTGCAAAATAAATTCTAGAGATCAAGTAGAAGATACAAGAGAAATACTAGTTAATGACTAGATAAACTCAAGATGAAAGACCAATATTCTAGCATGAAAAGATAAGGCTGTTGTAAACACTTGTATGCAGAAAATTATATCAGCCTTATGGATGTAACATTCAATGTATTAAAAAAAGAATATAAGTCACTTGAAACCCTCCAAACTTTGTCAATAAATGTGCTAGACCAAGAAGAGTAAGTGTGCAAACTTTGGCTAAATTTCAATGGTTGATTAGGGAGTTATTCAAGCAAATGATTTAGGGTTTATGCATCCCAAATGCTTGAAGATGCAATTTTATAACAATAGAAATAAGTATCCCTTTGATGGGGACTCCCTAGTGATTTTGAGGTGCCAAAGGCACAAAGAACATAATCCAAGTTGCAAGAAGTAAAAATGACGAGAAATCACGTTTCCCAATGCAATATTTTGTTTCTCCAATGCAAGACTAGTGCCTTTAGTTATGGGTTAATGGGGTCAAAAATAAAAAGGCAGGGTTACTAAAGCCTTGGGGGTGTAAATCCTCTTACTTCCCAAGGAAAGAAACCTATATAGGGTTTAAATATGAGGGGTGTAAATCCTCTTACTTCCTCAACTAAACCCTTGCAAAATAACTTTAAAAGGTTAACAATTATGGTTGAAACTAAGATAGGGGTGTATATACTTATACTCCCTATATATCCTTGACCAAAATGACCTTATCTTGAATTACAAATGATAATAACAAAGTAGAGAGACCATGCCATTCAAGAAAAAGCATTTACATGCCAAAGTAAACCTCCACAAAAGAAAGAGAATGACCTCCTAGAGATAGTGCATCATCATCATCATCAAACCATAACCAAAAAACAATATTCCATAGCACAAGATGGAAAATACTCCAAGTGTTGTGAAAATTTCAGACCAAGTACTTCTCATAAGAGGGAGAGTTATGATAAAATGAGATCTTATGATCTCTTATTTATACAAAATGTAACTAAGATAGTTTGTCCACATAATTAAGTGTAAAACACAATACTAGGGGTAAACAACCCTAATCTTTCCCCTTTTACAAAGTAATATTAAATAATTCATTTAAATTTCACTTTTGCACAAACATAAATCTCTATTCATATGGACGTCACCCCTTTAGGGGATGTTTTGGCACTAGGAGGAGGTCATTGGTGATGGAAGAGAGTGGAAAGGCTTCCCAAAGCCACATGTCAAGCATAAAAACAACTTCCTTCATGATCAAGGCTCAATCCCTTTCAAAACTTACTTGTGCCAATGCATGTTAACTCACCACCAAACCCTAACCCCCTTAGGTGACATCATGCCTCTAGAAGTGACGTTTTGTCTCTCCTAGGAAAAATGTTTGGCATGTGGGGGATAGGTTATATCGTCCAAATCATCTTCTAGGACTTCAAATTTTGATCTTTCTCATCCGACATGCAGTCCCTTGGCATCCGCCTGTGGGATTCAAGCCCCATGGAAGCCCAAGCTAGGCTTGTTCTTCCAAAAATGTCTACTAAATAGGTCTTGTAAAGACAAATAAGAACACCCTCCAAGGATCTCAATTCATAACATCATTATAAGTGAATCCAATGAATAAGTGAGCCACCTAAGCATGTGCATCAAAGATCACTATATCAAACAATTAATTTATCAAATACATTATGTGACTTGTCAAGCTTGAATATGGGAGGGTTGACGAGGTGTCCTATTGGATAGATATTTCCCTAGGTCAAGGAGAGTTTCCAAGATATCCCTTTCTAATTCATGTAAAGTGGTTGAAGTGGTTAGGGTCAAGACTCAATGGGCATAAGGCTCATGACATACAAGAGGTCGTAGTGTCTCATTCATGGGTGCCTTTGTAGAGAGTGTGTGGTACCTTCGTTCGCAATGCACTTTTTACAAGCCCATTAATTTTCCATTTTTTTTTTCATAAATTTAAGGAAAGGTTGAAGGCCAATGCCCTGGTGTGGTGTCAAGATAATGGCAGTGTCACCCACAAACACCTAGTGGAAATGAGAAGGCTAGCTCATGATGAGACCCCCTTTCTCCCAACCATCCAATTGAAAGCCATTACCCTGGCTTGGTGCCCAAATGATGGTAATTTCATACCACTAGATATTCATGGACATGATAGGTCGACTCATGTTGAGACCTCCTATCCTCCAACTAACCTTTTAAGCATTCTTAATCATATTTTAATGTGGGTCCACCTTTTCTCAAAGATAATAGTTTCATTGATTTCTTGGGTGATCCCTGGGTGAAGCATATAGAAGGTTCATACATAGGCTTTTATTTTTTAATCAACATCAATCCCTTTGGGCCTGCAACCCTTTCTTCCCATAGACTGAGGGACAACCCCTTCTTGGTTCAATACACCCTAAAATCCCAAGAGATAAGAAAATGGGGGAAAATAGTGATGGAAATTGGTACATATGGTCGGGAATGGTACAATGGCTCTTCAAGGGAGTTCCTAGTAGCAAACCCATCCCGAAGGAAGACCACTTACTAGGGAAAAATGCCAACCACCAATATGAAGCAGGGAAAAGGGTAGAATTTCCAAGCATACATCATGAAATCTAGAGAAATCTAAGATACAACATACTCAAATGCCTTAAATATTGAAATTATGTTCACCATAATACTGACTTGTACCTCATGGAGCAAGGCCCGCTTCCTTTCGAAAGCCAGCTGATGTGATGGATGTCATCTGAAAATCTGTGACCTCTGTGGTGGTGAGATGGATCTCCAACTGTGCAAAAGGGTATTGTTGGTCATGTGTTCTCTCAGAACTCCATATCTACAACCTGAGGGCCTTGAGACATAATCTCCTTAGTTATCCATAAAATTGGGATAACATCTGGCTCCTACTTGGGGACATGTGCTCACCGTAGAGTGCACGAGAACCACAACATATCCTGGTAGACCTGTTCCTGCCAAAAAATCAGACAAAGGGATCAGATCATCTAGGGTGGTGCTATCACCCTTCATCCATATATATATATAATCCAAAATGAAAATATAATCTAGAAAAGAAAAATTTTAAATTTTTTTCAAAAATTTCTAAACTAAGCATGAAATCAATATGCAAGTAGAGAAAAATGAAAATGAAATGCATCTAAACTAGTATGAGCAATCAAGATGAAAATGTAGGGGAAATCAAGATTACCTACCTACTTACCATGGGCCTTAGGGCCCTAGATATCAGGCGATAGATGATGTCAGGTAAAGTCATACAACCAATGTAACTTGTTGAGCATCTCATCAAAGTATCTCCCCCTATTCTTGATCATGTGAAACAACAAAGATAAGTCCAACAAAAAATGATCATGAGAATAAATGGATATATAATCAAAACAAAACTCATGGAGATGGGTGAGAGGGAGGAAATCCTACTGGAGAGAGAAACCAACAGCCCAATCATCCCACCTGAAAGTGTAGCCACAAGACTGATCAATCCATCTTTGAAGGGGGATACTATTTGTAGATGAAGGATCATATTCATCTACACACAAAGACTCATTGCTTGTCGAGGATTGATAGGAAATGAGAGATCGAAAGAATACTGCATAGTCTCTTGGAGAAGAGGTTAAGAGGTAAGGAATAGGCTCAGGTGTTGAAAAACATCACCTCCTCCCTTGGGAATCTTCATGAAAATATCCAATATGAAAATACTTCCACTTTGAAGAATTAACCTCTGATTTCTCTGAGGTGGCCACCTCCTAGTATTCCTCAAAAACTGAGCACAATCGTTGAAAGTCCTCATAAAACAAATCTACATCCTCAAAAGGGTATGTATCAAAGGATGACTGAAGATCACTCTGAGTATGTTGTGACAAGTCATCCTTGAAGGGGAAGAACAAATTTGTAACCATATCATCAACAGACTTCCAAACATCTGAATCTTATACATATGAGGACCACTCCTTTGATGATGAAAACTCAAACCCATCTACCTGAGAGATACCCTCAATGTCATAAATGGGATCTCTATCAATACTAAAGAAACTCACATCCCATCTACGTCTCCCAACATTTATGAAATCAACAATGTGTATATCGGCCATGTCAGAGAGGTCTTGCAAAATATCATTTGTATCAACGAGGCTAATCTTTTCTTCATCTTCGTGTGGAGGAGGAAGAAAAGTTTTAAAGACCTCATCCTCATCAAGAAGAAGAAAATAAAATGATGCCTCAACACGTTGTGCTTCATATATATTATGTTTTCTCTTCATGGGCATGCTCCTCCATCGCCTCTTCATCACACAAGGCTTGATTCTTAATGAAAAGTGCTTCATGTGCCCTTTTTCAGAAAGGTCTGTTGCATCCTAGGGTTCCTATAACACCTCTTCACTTCCAAAGTCATAGAATAGGGTTTCATCAAGATATTCAAAAGGATTATCACTTATCATGTTCTCTTCTTGATGTGCGGGAGGAACAAATGCCTAGATGTTTTCATCAAATTGAAGGGTAGATATGAGCACTTTGTCTTCATCAAATGCCTCATTCATATTTTCTTCATCAGGATCTTCTTCAAGCTTGTTTTCATGAGTATATTCTTTGAGTACTTCTTCATATATTGTCTCATCATTGATCGGGAAACCTTCTTTGCAAAGAGTGTGTTTGAGCTCTTGAAAAGCATCTTCCAAACTCTGAGTAGCTGGCTGACAATGCCTAAGAAATTCTTCAATGAGATTTGTAGAAGAAGGGATACTCTTCAGATTACATGAGTGTGCAATCCAATCCTTTTTACTTGATTCCAGTGAAGATACAAAAATTTTCATTAACACATCCTCATGTAGCACATATAGGCCATAAACATACTTCACATAATTGACAATATGGGTGATTGCTAGAGCTGGATCATCATCAATTTTGGGGCAATTTACCCTCCATTCCATTGGAAATCCTATGGTAAGTCTCATGAGCCCATGGTTCCATTACTTAAGGTAATACCTTGATGGAGTCACCATATGAGCTGAAGGCTCACCAAAGGATGGAAAATGATAAGGGAAAAGTGGGTTTTGGGAAGGTGGAGTTGCCATATGAGATTCAAGATGAGCTCATCAATAAGGGTGGAAAGGGAACGTCTCTTGGGTGGATTCACCAGGAAAGCTAAGGGGAAGGATTTGGGATAGCTTTCCAAAGTTTCATTAGGGTTCTTAAGAGGATTCAAAATCCTCCCTATAAAAAACACCAAATGTTATTGCAAAAGTTGTAGGTTGGGAAAATCCTGACCCAACCACTAAATGGTGAAAACTAAGAGGTCACCTACCCACTGTCACCTTAGGCAGGTGTCCCCTTCACTTGTCCCCGTCACTTTTGAGGTGAGGTAGTCACCTCAAGCGGGGAATCTCAGTGACCCTAGGGAGAATGAGATGAATATGGAGGAATATGGAGATGAAGTCCCTAGAGGTAAAATCTGAATGATGTAAAAGGATTGGAATGAAGCCTTGGAAAGGTCCAAGGGTTGCCAAGTATTTTGAGTAACGTTCAAATGGTGAAATACATGCCCGAGACACAAGAAAAATAAGTGTGTATTGCAATATAATCACTTAGAAAAGAAAGTTAAGTTTGTTGTCACTAAAATCAGCTGTTAGTAACAATGTATATCAGCAATAAAATGACATTACAAGCTGCAAAATAAATGCTAGATATCAAGTAGAAGATACAAGAGAAAGACTAGTTAATGACTAGCTAAACTCAAGATGAAAGACCAATATTCTAGCATGAAAAGATAAGGCTGTTGTAAACACTTGTCTTCAAAAAATTATATCAGCCTTATTGCTGTAACATTCAATGTATTACAACAATAAAACCAGTCACTGAAAACCCTCCAAACTTTGCCAATAAATGTGCTAGACCAAGAAGAGTAAGTGTGCAAACTTTGGGAAAATTCCAATGGTTGATTAGGGAGTTATTCAAGCAAATTATTTAGGGTTTATGCAGCCCTGATGGCTGAATATGAAATTTTATAACAGAATAAATAAGTATCCCTTTGATTGGGATGCTCTAGTGGCTATGAGGTGCCCAAGGCACAAAGAACATAATCCAAGTTGCAAGAAGTAAAAATGACGATAAATCATGTTTCCCAATGCAATATTTTGTTTCTCCAATGCAAGAATGGTGCCTTTAGTTATAGGTTAATGGGGTCAACATGAAATATCTAGAGTTACTAAATCCTTGGGGTTGTAAATACTCTTACTTCCCAAGAAAAGCAACCTAGATAGGGTTTAAAGATGAGGGGTGTAAATCATCTTACTTCCTCATCTAAACCCTTGCAAAATAACTTTAAAAGGTTAACAATTATGGTTGAAACTAAGTTATCGGTGTATATCCTTATACTCCCTATCTAGCCTTGACCAAAATGACCTTATCTTGAATTAAAAATGATAATAACAAAGTAGAGAGACCATACCATTCAATAAAAAAGCATTTACATGCCAAAGTAAACCTCCACAAAATCAAGAGAATGACCTCTTAGAAATAGTTCATCATCATCATCATCAAAACATAACCAAAAAGCAATATTCCATAGCACAAGAGGCAAAATACTCCAAGTGTAGTGAAAATTTCAGACCAAGTACTTCTTACAAGAGGGAGAGTTATGATAAAATGAGATCTTATGATATCTTATTTATACAAAATGTCACTAAGATATTTTTTCCACATAATTAAGGGTAAACCAAAAGAATAGGGGTCAACAACCATAATCTTTCCCCTTTTACAAAGTAATATTAAACAATTCATTTAAATTTTACTTTTGCACAAAGAGAAAGCCCTGTCACATGGATGTCACCCCTTTAGGGGACATTTTGGCACTAGAAGGAGGTCATTGGTGATGGAGGAGAGTGAAAAGGCTTCCCAAAGCCACATGTAAAGCATAAAAACAACTTCCTTCATGATCAAGGCTCAAACCCTTTCAAAACGTCCTTGTGCCAATGCATGTTAACTCAACACCAAACCCTAACCCCCCTAGGTGATGTCTTGCCTCTAGAAGTGAAGTTTTTCCTCTCCTAAGAAAATTTTGTGGCATGTGGGGGATAGGTTGTGTCATCCCAGTCATCTTCTAGGCCTTCCAAGTTTGATATTTCTCATTCCGCATGAGGGCCCTTGGAATACACTTGTGGGATTCAAGCCCCATGGAATCTGAAGCTAGGCTTGTTCTTCCAATATTGTCCACCAACTAGGTCCTGCAAACACAAATAAGTACGCCCTCCAAGGATATCAAGTCATAACACAATGATAAGTGAATCCAATCAATAAATGAGCCATCTAAGCATGTGCATCAAAGATCACTATATCAAACAATTAAGCGCTCAAAGACATTATGTGACTTGTCAAGCTTGAATATGAGAGGGTTGACGAGGTTTCCTATTGGGTATATATTTCCCTAAGTCAAGGAGAGTTTCCAATATATCCCTCTCTAATCCATGTAAAGTGGGTGAAGTGGTTAGGGTCAAGACTCAATGGGCATAGGGCTCATGACATACAAGAGGCCATGGTGTCTAATTCATGGGTGTCTTTGTAGACAGTGTGTGGTACCTTCGTCTACAATGCACTTTTTCCAAGCCCATTATTTTTATATTATTTAATTATTTCATAAATTTAAGGAAAGTTTAAAGGCCACTTCTCTGGCGTGGTGTCCAGATAATGGCAGTGTCACCCACAAACACCTGTGGAAATGAGAAGGTTGGCTAGTGATGAGACCCCCTTTCTCTCATCCATGCAACTGAGACCCATTACCCTAGATTGGTGACCAGATCATGGTAATTTAATACCACTATATATTTATGGAAATGACATAACGACTCGTAATGAGACCTCCTATCCTCCAACTAACCTTTTAAGCATTCTTAATCATATTTTATTGTGGGTCCCCCTTTTTCTCAAAGATAAGAGTTTCATTACTTTCTTGGGTGATCCTTGGGCAAAGCATTTAGAAGGTTCATACATAGGATTTTATATTTTACCCAACATCAATCCCTTTGGGCCTTCATTCCCTTCTTCCCATAGAGTGAGGGAAAACCCCTTCTTGGGTCAATACACCCTAAAATCCCAAGAGATAAGGAAATGGGGGGAAATAGTGATGGAAAGTGGTAAGTATGGTCGGGAATGGTATGATGGATCTTCAAGGGAGTTCCTAGTAGCAAACCCATCCCCAAGGAAGACCACTTACTAGGGCACAATGTCAACCACCAAGGTGAAGTAGGGAAAAGAGGATAATGTCCAAGCATACATCATGAAATCTAGAACAATATAAGATACAACATACTCAAATGACTTAAATATTGAAATGATTCTGACCATAATATTGACTTGTACCTCATGGAGCAAGGCCCACTTCCTTCCGGAAGCCAACTGATGTGGTTGATGTCATCTGAAAATCTGTGACCTCTGTGGTGGTGAGAAGGGTCTTCAACTATGAAAAAGGGTATTGCTTGTCATGTAGTCTCTCGACACTTCATATCTACAACCTGAGGGCCTCGAGACATAATATCCTCAGTTATCCACGAAATGGGTATAACACTCATCATATTCATGCCAAAAATAAGGCTACACACAAGTCTAACATTGGAAGAAGAGATCATTTTTGGAGTCATGAGACAACCATACTTCAAACAACAAGGTTGATACCTCAACAAATGGATGATAGAAGAGAAAAATGACTATGTTTCAATTGCAAAAACAAGTACAGTAAAGGGCATAAATTTGGTTAGAATAAATTATTCTACATATACTGTGAAGAGGAAGAAGATAGCATACCTAAACCAACAAGGTTGACACCTCAACAAATGGATGAAAGAAGAGAAAAATGACTATGTTTCAATTGTGATAGCAAGTACAGTAAAGGGCATAAATTTTGTGAGAAGAAATTATTCTACATAGATTGTGAAGAGGAATAAGATCAGGAATTGGAACTGTCACAAGACCCAGATCTAGAAGAGACTACTCCAACAATATATTTTCATGCATTGGCCAACATCGTTACTCCACAAACCCTCAATATATAAGGATACATCAAAAATAAAAAGGTAAAAATATTGATTGATTCAAGTAGCACCCATAATTTCATTAGTTACAAATTAAAAAAATATCTCAATTTCTTTGTATATCCTACACCAGAGTTTCAAGTAATGATTGCAAATGGATGTACCATAAATTTTTCAGGTAAATTCCATAGTATTAAGCTCAACATGGGGGATTATTTTCTGGATAGCCCCATTATTTCCATCCAAACGGGGGGTGTTGATGTTGTATTAGGGGTCCAATGGTTGCAATCACTCGGAATAGTGGCCTTTGATTTTCAAAATATTTTTATGAAATTTTTCTCAAATGGAAAGAAAATTGATCTTAGAGGTATCCAAGGGAAAACCTCTAAAGTGATAAGCTCTAAAAGCATGGAAAAACTACTCAAAAAGGGACACCAAGGTGTAATTTCACAATTGTGCTCACTCGATGTTCAAGCATCTATAGCCCCTGCTCCATCAGATCTCCAAATAGTTATCAAAAATCATTCCAAGGTATTTGGTGAAATAGCTATGGGTATTCCACCCGATTGAGATCATGACCATGCTATTCGTTTGCAACCAAGAAGTGTACCACCTAACATTAGGCCTTACAAGTATCCATATGCATAGAAGAGTGATATTGAGTGCATGATCTAAGAAATGTTAGAGCTTGAAATCATTCAACATAGCCAAAGTTCTTTCTCTTCACCAGTGGTGTTGGTTACAAAAAAGGACGGTTCATGGCGTATGTGTCCATATTATAGAAATCTCAACAAAATGACCATCAAAGAAAAGTTTCCTCTCCCTTTCATTGATGAATTATTAGATGAATTACATGGAGCAAAAATATTTACTAAGTTGGATCTTCATTTGGGATATCATCAAATCAGAATGAGGAAGGAAGACAATCCTAAAACAACTTTTAGAACACATGAAGGTAATTATGAGTTTTTGGTTATTCCATTTTGACTGACTAATGGACCTTCAACATTTCAAAGATTTATGAATTATATTTTCAATCCCTTCCTTTGAAAATTTGTGTTAGTATTTTTTGATGACATGCTAATCCACAACAAATCTTTGGAAAAGCATGTACAACATGTTGTCAGAGTATTACAACTATTGGAAAAACAACAACTTTATGAAAATCCTTCGGGGTTTAGGAGGTGGAATATTTGGGTCATATTGTATCTCATGAAGGTGTAAAAGTGGACCCTAAAAAAATTAAAGCTATGAGGGAATGGACAATTCAAAAAACCTTGAAGAAATTTAGAGGATTCTTAGGATTCACATGATATTACCACAATTTTGTCAATAAATATGGTCAAATAACAACACCTCTAACAACATTATTGAGGAAGGAAGCCTTTTCTTGGACCGAAGAAGCAATCAAAGATTTTGAAAAATTTAAGGAGGTTATGTGTACAACTCTCGTCTTGGCCACACCCGACTTTACAAAAACATTTATTGTGGAGTGTGATGGCTTAGGCCATGGAATTGGTGCAATTTTAATGAAAGAAGGAAGGCCCCTTTCTTTTAAATCAGCCAACTTAAAGGAAAAACTTAGTCAAACCCATTTATGAAAAAAAAATGTTGGCCATAATACATACAGTTCAAAAATGGTGCCCCTACCTAATAGGAAGACACTTCAAGGTGAATACAATTCATGAAAGTTTCAAGTACTTCTTGGAGCAACGATTATCCTCAGAAGTGAAACAAAAATGGGTTACAAATATGTTGGGTTATTCCTTTTAAATTATCTACAAAATAGGAAAACATAATGTTGTGGCAGATGCCCTTTCTAGGAAAGAATAAGAAACAGAAGGTTCACTATGTGTTATTTCTATCCCACAATGTGATTGGGTGGAAGAAGCAAAGATAGAATGGAATCAAGATTAAAAGGTATGCAAGATAATTCAACAATTACATGAAGACCCTAGTTCAGTAGATAATTTTGTATGGAAGAATTTTTTTCTATGGTATCATGATCACCTATACTTATGTAAGAATTCTCATTACCTATACTTATGTAAGAATCACCTATACCTATACTGACTAATTTTCTTGTTTGGGCACTCAATTGGCTCATATATCATATTAGCACCCTCAATACGATGGAAAAATTGAGTTTGTGAATAAATGTATAGAAGTATATATTCGTTGCTCTGTATCTAATAAACAAACACAATGGGTAAAGTGTTTTCCCTTGGTGGAATGGTGGTACAACACATCTTTCCATACTTCATAAAAAATGTCCCTATTTCTGGAACTTTATGGATATTGTCTTCCATCCATCATATCACCCTTTAAAGGGAATACAAAGGTTCAAGTAGTGGAGGACCATAAAGGGAACCAACAAGAGGTCCTCAAACTATTGAAGGAAAACTTGGTTATGGCACAAAATAGGATGAAACAACAAGTATACCAACATCACAGTGAAAGGGGATTTGAAGTGGGGGATTGGGTATTTATAAGGCTACAACCATACAGAAAAATGTCCCTCATGAAAAAAAGAAGGACAATAAATTAGCACCCAAATATTATGGCCCCTATAAGGTTTTGCACAAGATTGGAAGTATGGCTTACAAATTGAAGTTTCCTCCATCTTCATGTGTACATATAATCTTCCATTTTTCTTTCTTAAATAAGTTCATCGAAAACAAGATCCCAGTACAAATTATTTTACAAGAGATCAATGAAGAAGGGAAAATCATACTATATCTAGAAATGATCCTTGAAACAAGAATTAAGCAGCTGAGAAATAGAGAAATTACATAGTGCCTCATCAAATGGAAGAACCTGCTAGTGGAAGAGGTGACATGGGAAGATGAGTTCTTTGTGTAGAAGCATATGTGGCTAGTCAAGTGTTGAGGAACAAACTTGTTTGAAGGGGAGGGGAATGTTAAGACCTATAAAAATCCCATTGTTATGTATAAAACTCATTATTAAGCCCTAGATATTGAATTATTACATTTATATTAGGTCAACTAGAACCCTTCATTGCACCCTTTCATCATAATTGAAACCCTTTGTCTCCTATATATATATATATATATATATATCAAGGATATCTAGTATTAGGATCATATTATCTGAAATCCTATTGTGTTTTGAAGTGGATATATTGTTAAGGAGGGTTCCCCCTCGAAGTGAACTATAATTTATTGATTTCTTATCATTTTTAAGGTGTTGGATCATAACAATGTGTAGAATAATTATTTTCATGCTCTTTTAGTTTCCTATACTCATAGCACATGACGTGATCTTTTTGACTGAGGACTTCCCAAATCCCATCCTTGCATGAATCCATGCACACTACAAAATATTCATCTAGATATCCAATCTTTAATATGGGTGCACTTTTAAATATGTCGTTCAGTTTCTAAAAACTTTCTTCACACATGGAAATCCGTTCAAATTTCACTCCCTTCTTTTGAAAATAAGTGATTGGGCTTTAAATATTTGAAAACCCTTTTATGAATATTTGGTAATAATGGAAAAGACCCATAAATCATCTGACCTTTGTCACATTTCTTAGTGCTTTCCAGCCTCTAATGGCCTCTATCTTATCGGGATCAACTACTATCTCATCTGCTGATATAATATGCCCCAAGTAGTGAATCTTCTTTTGATAAAATTGCACTTACTTATTTTGGCATACAATTTATGCTCTCTTAAGATTGCAACACCATTCTCAAATGTTTCTCATGCTCTTCTTCTATCTTTGAGTAGTGTTAGGACCCACAAATGTCCCTTTTTCACTATATCTTTTGCTCATTCAATCTTATCATTTCTATGCTAAAATGCCTAATATCATGTTTGCTAAGACCTTTTTCCCATGGTATGAATCATTGATCTTGCGTTTATATTCTTATTTACTTAACATGTTTGATTGGTAGAGTTTCTCATATTTTACCCATGAATGTTCAACTAATGATCAAAATGTGTAGAACAACCAAGTCTTGAAGAAAGATCATTGTTGTTACACCAGCTGTTACAACTGTGTGTCAGTTCTGCATGCTGTTACATGACTACAACAACTGTGCACATTTCTTGGAAACTGTTACACCTGCTACAATAGATGCCCACTGATCCTGGAAGCTGGTATATCAGTCAAATCCGAATCCTGAAGGCCGATCCTCAAGGTTGTTACATGTTTTGGCCCACGTTGGTGATCAAGATTCTTTTTCCAGATTTTGTAAAGATGACAGATCATTTGTATCATATGACCAACTTGAGAATCTTCGATTCTCAAGGTTGTTCTGAGTCCGTTTCAATTGAATGATTCTATCTTTAAATAATAGATCTTTTGTAATCATTGGTACCGAATATTAGCTGTGGAACAGAGAGTGAAGTGAAGCATATTGTATCTGAACATTTTTGCGAGTTAATAAAGAAGTGAATTGAGTTTCTCTAACCTACTGTAGTCTTTTTTGAGTGGATTCAGTGAGAAGCAAAGGGCCCACCTTCCTCACAGATTCCCCTCTGTTTTGAGTTTTAGATTAACTGCTTTGATTATTATAGTTGTGTGATTTACCTGCTTATGCACTTATAGAATACATTTGTTGTTACAGTTCAATCCCTTTATGTTAATGCACATCAGTGTGTCTCATGAGAGTGAGCATCAATTGTTGAATACTACTGGAGAATTGCTTTGAGAGTTAATTCCTTTTCTGCATTAGATTAAATCTTTGTTTTCAAGCAAAAGTAATTAGAAGTGTGAATTCCCCTTCTGCAATTAAGTATACTTCCTTTCAACAATTAGCACATAACTTCTTTATGCAAGAGTAATATAGAAAATTAGAATAGATTAGATAATCTAGGATTCTTATACACTCATCAATTTCTACTCCTGGAAATTAGATTTCAATTAGGCAAGTGTGATTTCAATTATGCAAGTGTGATTTCAATTCTGCGATAATAGATTAGAACTCCAGCTGTGTCAACAACTTGTGTTAGTGTTCATCTTTTCAATTTTTTTTCTTTTAGTTTACCTTACTGCAATTTGATTAATGTTGCTTTCATAATCTAGCATAGACTGTGCACAATTATCTTACAATAAAAAAACTTCCCTGGGTTTGACAATTTATATTGAACACCTTAATTATCTATTTATTTAGACAATTAAAGTGCCCAACATTTTGGCACCGTTGTCGGGGAAGATAATTACATATTCTTGTAAGCACATTAGTTTTATTTTTCTTAGGAATGAATAGTCTGCATGAATCGAGGAAAAAGAAGACGTATCCCCAAAAATACTAACCCTACAGGTGCTAGAGGATGTGGTGGAAGGAATCCTGCACTGGGAAGGAAAACCTTTGTTGATGAGATTATAGTGAGAGTAGATTCTTCTTCGAGATCTTTCTTTCACCCTTCAAATCCTCCAAGAAGACATATCCCTCAATCATCAGAACTACCCCATTTTGAAACATCATTTTCATCAGGGGCTGAAGCTGAAGGTTTGTCACCAACTGTAACGACCTCCTCGTTACGACAACCATTCTAGTGACAGGTGCAATTTTTTGTTTTTTTTTAAGTGTGTGTGTGCGTGTGTACAAGGAAACAACAACAACCCATTCGACTCTGCGTCGCCACCCGATGACGAACACGACACAACTAGGATGAACATAATAAGATGACCAGGACGCACGACACGTAACCACAAGCATAAATGATGATCACACAACAAAGTAAAACTGACTGCTAATTACGACTGACCTCCCGCCCGTCCTACCCTGCAAGGTTAGGACCTCCAAGACACATAATCAACGCTCAAGCCCAGGTTCCCATCGATTTTAACCATTTAAGGTCTCAGGGCTGGCGACTGTTCTGAGGAGCATGGAGGTGTCTACATCCCACCCGACACAACAAACCAAGCAACCACTGACCACAATCAAGTACAACATAAATAAGAGGAACAATTGCGCCCCTTACAAAGCGCGCACGACAAGGACTCGGATGACGACCATTTAAAATTAAGGACCAGTCAATGTCTATGACCCATCCGTGATTGAATACTAGCCAATTTCTCCATAATATCTCCACATGCCTCCCAATTTATTACCATACCTTACATTGCCTGTACAAGGGTTAATATGGCGCCTTAAACGTCCTCAATAACATTTCCACTTAAACCAATATTAACATTTCAATTGAACAAGTATTATTATTGCAGCTAAACAAGTATTAACATTGCGCTTAATCATCATCAATAACATTCCAACCAATATTAACAATTCAATTGAACAAGTATTATCATTGCAACCAAACAAGTATTAACATTGCGCTTAATCATCGTCAATAAAATTCCAACCTAAACCAATATTAACATTTCAATGAACAAGTATTATCATTGCAACTAAACTAGTATTAACATTGCGCTTAAACATCATCAATAACATCTCACTTAATCAACCATTAGTATTGCCAGGTGAACAAGGAATCACTGGGCAGTTAAAACAATATTATCATGCTTAAAGTCATTATTAGAATGGGAAAAATGTTTAAAGTCAAAGTTTCAGGGTTAATATTTGATGGATAAGTATCTAAAGTTAAGTTTAAAGGTTGAGGGTTCAACATTCAATGTATAAGGTTTTAGGGAGATTATTTAAATATTGAAGCATATACTTTATAGTTTAAAGGAATGATTAATTTAGCTATACAATTTATAATCAATTTTAGTAGTGTGACAAACCTTAAGGATTTGTTAGGAGATAAAATATAATAATAGGTTTTCTCCCCTTTTTGAAGTCTCCATAAAGTATGAATATAAAAGATACAGTAAATTTTGATTACCGTCACTTCATTTGATTGAAAATAGAAGATTAATGGAACAATGAGATTTGATTTTTAAATACAAAAGTGTTTACCATAACTGACCAATCTAATGGAACCCTAGTATTAAAACTGAAACATTGTAACCCAATATTAAACACAGCAATATAAACCCCCGTATTAACGATGATATTAAAACCAATATTAATACCCACCAGTAACCCACAATATTCGACCACTTAATATTGAGCCATATTATTAACCACTTAATATTAACCTCAATATCAATCAACAGTGCGGCGATAAAACTAAACCATTAATATAGCGATCATACGACCATACAATTATAACAACTGCCTTATTGAGACCGGGATTTTAAACAGCGTATCAACCATAATAGTGAACAAAATTGTTCAACCCACAATAGTGAAATGATAAAGTTGGAACCCAAGATTAACGATAATATAATCCAACATTAGCGGATGGTATTGACCAGAATATCGAACAACGATATGGACTCATGATGTTAATCGATAACAATGGAACCATAAAGTTAACGTTTGACAATACCAGCTATTAAACGCTAAAAGAGTCCCTAAAATTAGCACCAGGCTTGTTTGGAATATGACGACAATCATAATAGAATCATATTGTTAATACCATGCCCAAATTAAAAAGGAGCCATACACGATTTTATTGGAGGGCAGGAAAGAGCGTTGAGGTAACTGTCCACAGGGGGCGCCGAAATAAACGCAAACGACTGCGCAAATGCAGCAATACCGCGTATTGATAAGATGCAAATAAAAACACAGCACAGGAACACACCCTTAATATAGAACACCCACAAATAAACGCAGTGACAGCAGCTTGTGAAGCGAAGATTTCCCAAAAACGAATGCCAGAATTTCGCAAACGAAGACAACGAAATAAAACGAAATGCCCACCAAAATTATGATGCCCATAGTCAACAAAAAAAACACCACTGGATATAAAAGAAATGTCGTTGTACATTTCACCCCTGGTACAAAAAGAGACGCCCAAAAATACAAGAAACCCACGGTAAGATGGCCCACTGAAATAAAGGAAACACATGGGTGAACTTTCCCCATGCGTAGAGAACACGCCACAAGCAACAAATGAGGGCACGCCCCATGTGGGGACTCACCATACCACAGAAAGGGGTCGAATTGGCGGGTCGCTGGCCAGAAACACAAAGGAAAAATCAACTGTAAACAAATGCAGCTGTACGTGAAACGCCCAAATCACAGTGTATCAATTCGCCCAAGATTATAGTGGCAAACGCCCACCAGCAGTTTGCAAAAACGCACCAGACAATAGTGGCTAATCGCCAAAAATCAATTTGCTAAACGCACAAGATGATAGCGGCAGAATGCCCAATCTACAGTTACAAAAAGCCCCAACGCAGTGGCAAAAGCGCCCAATTCATACAAAGGAAGCCATGAAAACACATACCATTAAATCATTAAAATGTAGAGCATAAACGAAAAGCAGATCATGAATGAACTACCAGATAATTGCCGGATCAGTTAAAACGCAGATCATAACAAATTGCCCACTGTAATCAAGAGAATGCCCAATAAATACAAATCAAAAATTCAGAAACCCAATTGTTAACGATTTCACCCAAAAAAATACATTCTTCTCATGGCCAAAGCGGCGGTAACAATTTCAACATTGCCAGAACAAACTCACAATAACAGCATCAATAACATTAAATTGTCGAAAGTAAAAATGCATTATACTTCCACCAATTAAAATCATACCGTTGCCTTTCGCTTTCCTCGGACGACATCCCGCGCTCCGTGCCGCGTCCCGCTCGTCGACCGTAGAAAGCTCACCGGTACCTCCCAGCCAAATGCTAGGGGTACTCTGCTTCCCCCTTAGCCCCCCGAGCCGCAAAGGGGCCACACAAGAACCAGAGATAGACTAGCGTCTCAGCTCGCCTCCATGGCTGAGCTACCACTCCAACATAGCTGAGATAAACCCAACTCCTCACAAGAAATCCGTCAAGCCGCAATTTGGCAGCGTAATGTTATGCTAACCATTTCTCCCCTTCTTCCTTCCTTTCCCTTTATTTTATAGAAATTTGAGACTAACCTAATTTCCTAAATCATTAATTAATTAATTTTTAATGACAAACCTCTAAACATTCTCCGCTGTCCAAGTGTCACTCTTCCCTATGGTTCTCCAAAATTAATTTCTTTTTAATAATTAAAAGACTCAATTCCCTCACTCCCCCAAAAATCACTCCTTAAATTACTCCTTAGATTACTCCTTAATCACACCTTAAATTACTCTTTAAATTACTCAATCACTCCTTAAATTACTCTTTAAATTACTCCTTAATCACTCCTTAAATTACTCCTTAAATTTCTTTAATTTTATTATTTAATTCTCTCTTGTTATTTTTATTTTTTTAAACCCAAAGGATAAATGTGGTTTTTAATCTTTTCAATATATATA